>CAUYON010148844.1:0-14273 GCA_963573935.1 Arctocebus calabarensis
TTATATAGTGATCAAGAAAATGCCATGAAGGCTATCTGTAACAGTACGATCAAAACATTTCTGAATGTATATGAATCGTGCCCTATGATTGCACCAATGTACAGAATTATGATTCAATAAAATTATAAAAAAAAAAATCCCACTGGTTTTTAAAGGAAGACCAAATTCAATCTTCAACTGAAACACCTTTCCTTTTTGGCAGCTTCCCCTCAGACAGTAAAAACTGTTTAAGGTATGAAAATTCCTGCCCTTCCTATCCCCAGGAAGGATGATCACTCCATAACGGAGCCTCTGAGCACAGAAACAGGGTGAATGAGCCGATGCAGGTGAGGCTGGGGTGGCATACGGAGCCGGGGGGCATGCTGCTGCGTTTCTAGCGGACACTCACCCTTCCTGGGAGCAGTGATCCTGCAGGGCTCAGGGAGAGGTGAGATGGCGACAGAGAGGAGGGTGGGGACACAACCAGCCAGACAAAGGGAAAAGAGAAAGGTGGAGAGGAAACAACACAGAACGGAAATTCCTTGAAAGCCAGGTTTCCCCTGGATCCTCTGTCCTGAAGCCAGAGGAACTGTTTAATAAACTGGTGTCCCCAGGGGTGTTCCTCACCCCCAGGCAGGAGGCCGTGCATTTGCAGCCCTGGTGTCTGTCAAACTCCTTAAAACATTGTACTGAGAATTCAGGTTTGCATGTGGGACCCTGACCCACAGACACAGCTGCACTGGTGCTGGTGGGGGCCCTGCCTCATTGTCTGCTCAAGGTAAGAACGAGAGAGGGCAGGACTGGCCAGAGGGTCCAGCCTCTGGAAAGACTCACCATCCTTTCCTGTCCTGCTCCAGTAGCCCAAGTTGGAGAGGGTAGGCCTGCCCTCCCCTCTGTGACAGGGCAGGAGAGTTACCTCTGCGGGCCCCAGCCCCTTAGGGGTGGTGAGAAGGGAAGAGCATCCTGCCTCATTGTCACTGGCCAGCAGCATTTCCAGAAATTCTTCCTGCCAGTAAGAAGAGGAAGAGAGGCCCGGGCTGCCTCGCAGGCCAAGTGGGAACAAGGTTTCCTGGAGCTCTCACGGCCTAGCCTGAGCTCAGGGGCCTCCTGCCTGAGCCAAAGGGCTGGCTCAGTCCTGCGACAGAGATGGGCCGGGGAGGATTGACCAGTGGAACTGGGGCTTGCCACCGATATGCTGGGCTAGGCCGTGTTTGTGTCTGCAGAACAGAGACAGGAAGAAAAGACCTAGAAATTGCTAGACTTCCCAGAGGACTTCTTTAACTCTGGCATCAGGACAGACTGAAGCTTATATTCAATCCAGAGTATTTATTGCCTCCCCGCATTTTAGTGTCTTGCCCTATACTATGTCTGTCAGGGAGAGATGAAGGAAAAATAATAATAATTAGTAGTATTCTCCAACAAAACATTTCCCCAGTGCAGGGATGATCATTCACATAATAGGTAACTCTGCAGAACTTAGCACATCAGCTACCCTTTTAAAGACTCCTGATGAGAATATGCATGATATGAATATCAAAGCCTCCAAGAATGCCCAAGCGATTCCTTTTCCTGGTCCAAAGAAAGGTCTAGGTTGGCATAGGCCTGGGCCCCGATAACAGCTGAACAACTGGCAGCATAAGTCCTAGGCCAGGGCGTGAGAACCACCCAGGGTTATGGAGAGAGGGGCCGGAAAAGGGAGGAGGAAATGGGGCAGCTGGACAGGCAGACACATCGCCCCCAGCCCTGCCCTGGAAGCCCCGCTCAGAGGTTGGTGGAAATCAGGCTGTTTCTCTTGGATGGTCCCTGCTGGGCCACTCATTCATTCAACAGCTATTTACTGGATACCTACTAGGTACCGGGCCCTGCGCCAGGAACAATCTTGGCCCTGGGGACTGTCACTTCCACTCTGCAAAAACATTCAGGGCTGTTGTCTCTGGACTCACCCCACACTCCTGTGTGGCAAGAAGGGCTGAAATCAATAATTCCTCTTGACAAATCAGAAGCCGAGTTTCAACAAGCTGCTGTGACTTCTGCAAGGGCACACAGTAGAATGGCCTCAGTCCCTCTGTCCCCTAGGCCCCTTTGCCAGGAAGTAAAATCCTCTGAACATCTTGTTTGAAGGTAGTTAAAAGAGAGCTCTCTGCCTTCTCTCTCTCTCTCTCTTTCTCTCTCTCTCTCTCTCTGTCTGTCATTCTGTGGCCTCCAATGTGCTGGTGAAAACAGCCCTTACTATGAATAGTTGTTCTGGAAGCTCCAGTTGTCTTTCAGCTAATTATCACTTTTCTTAAACCTTTTTCACTATCACTGATGAAGTACTCCAAATCCATCATGGAAATTGCTCGACTTCCCAGTCAAAGGCCATTGGGAACATTTTCCCCTCTTTGCTGAAGGGGGTAAAAGGTCTGGAAAGTTTGCTGAGCAATTTTTCTTGGAAACCAGAGTTTGCAAGTTTTAATCAGGCTCTGAGAGCTTGCAGCTGGGTTTCCAGCAGACTCCTGTCGCTTTCTGCGCTTGGGGATTCTACACAGTGTGTGAGGCAGCCCTCAGAAATTCCCGCCTTCCTCCTGAAAGAGCAGGACCTGAAACAATTACGGGGCTCCTCTCTCCTCCTGTCCTGCTGCGGCTGCACTGGGTGCTGTTACTTCACATCATTGTGGACCCTCCTCAAGGCCAGTGCGTCACAGAGCAAGGACACCACGTGCTTAGCAGAATACGCATGTCGTGGCTCACATGCTCATCCATGATCCACGCACATTCTGCATACATTCATGCCATGGCTGCTTTTCTCTGTGTTTACTACATACAATAGGTGCACTTGTGTGCACACACCACAAACAAACATGCACTTCCCTGCTTTCTTCCTACTGTGTTTCATGTTTATGCACGTGAAGGTTCACTGCGTGTACTACATCCACACACACACCCCGACAGACACGGCCAAGACACACACATTTTTTATTTTCCGATTAAAGTTCTTCTCAAGACTTTAGGTTTAGATGTAAACCCAACTATATACCCAACACTTTCTCTGGTTTTGTTCTTTTCTTTCTTGACAATACTGGCAGATTTTTCTTCTGCTTCAGTAAAAACAAAACAACCACCACTTTCCTTCTTATTAGCTATAAATAAATGCAGGTGGGTACAAATTTCTCCGCATGCCAGAAAAAGAAATGGACCAAGAACTCTGATCTGGGGAAGTTTACTCCCCGTTTGTCCTTATGAATCCTCGGCTATGCCTGTGTCTCCGTGAGACCAAGTGTCAGCTGCTTAGAGACACTGACCTTCCATCTCGATGTTTGGCCCTAGGGAAACACACCTAAGGTTTGTCACAAGTACTGGGAGAACCACTTCTCATAGAAGTTTGGACTTCTGCCCACTCTTAGAGTACATGATGTCACAAAGGGTATTATAAAGATGGAAGAAAGGAGGCTTGGTACCACTGCCCCACCACAGAAGGCCACAGCAAACATCTCTAATCCATCACAGCACCTTTCTCTCTGAGCCTGGACTTGGCTTCACATTGCTTCACCCAGACCTCCAGCCTTACCAGTTTAATAAGGGCTGGCAAGTGAGGCAGGAACTATTTGTGATGCCACAGAACCCAGCTCCCTCAACCTGAAGCCCAGAGAGGGAGGCTGATTTGTGCGAGGTCACACCACACAATTCAGGCTGCTTAGCCACATGAGGTGACCTGTCCACTCACCTCTGTGCTCCACAGATAGGGCTTGTGTGAGGATAGAAGCTCCCTGGGAGCAGAAGAAGGGCCAAAGGAAGGATAGGCTTAAGTCTCCTGACATGCACAGATCCCCCGTTCTTCTGGTCTAAGCTGAGGCCATCCTTGCTGGGACAAGCTAATGGTTCCTGCTGTCTCTGGCCCCCAGCCCCTGGGCTTCTGGCCATCATGATTAAGTGGGCATGAATGCCCACCCCACTGCTCTCCCCTCCTGTCCCCTGTCTCAGAACTCCCCTCTCCCGAAGTCTCCCCAGCCCACCAGTCCTCATCAAGTTCCTCCCCCATAATTGCCACACCTCCCAGATGTTTGTCCATGTGATGGCACATGCTGGCCTCTTACCTGGGCACCAGCTTTGGTCCCCCAAATAAACCGGAAGTGCGTTAGGGTCGTCACGCCCTTGCCTGTGCTGTGCCTGTGCTGAGCTTGCCCTCCCCACTTTCTTCTCTGCTTACCCCCCCTTTAACGTCCGTCTCAGAGGTCACCCTGCCTCCCTGCCCACCGAAAGCACAAACGTGCCTCACTCTGAACCACCAGTTGTGTTCCCCAGCTTTTCCCCAACCCTGATGAGGTTCTATGTGCTGTGGTCACGAGAGTTCAGTGTCTGGTTTTTTTTTGTTTGTTTGTTTGTTTGTTTGTTTTTAGAGACAGAGTCTCATTTTGTAGCTCTTGGCAGAGTGCCGTGGCGTCACACTGCTCACAGCAACCTCCAGCTCTTGGGCTTAGCTGATTCTCTTGCCTCAGCCTCCCGAGTAGCTGGGACTACAGGCGCCCGCCACAGCGCTCGGCTATTTTTTTGGTTGCAGTTTGGCTGGGGCCAGGTTCAAACCTGTCACCCTTTGTATATGGGGCCAGCACCCTACTCACTGAGCCACAGGCGCCGCTCACCTGCTTTTTATCTCTTTAGTGCAGTGGGTTTAGGACTTCTAAGAGCCACAATATCCTTCAAGAGAAGCCCCTGCCACCACCCACCCGGCAACACCAGACCACTTGGGTCTAGCATGGGAACTTCTACACTGAAAACTCCTTGTCTGGGCCCCAAATCTCATGTAGATGCTGAGGACATAACTATTAGTGGGGTGCCTGCCTCCCAGGGGTTCCCAGCTAACCCCACTCTCCAGGACTTGGCCTGAGACAGGACCCAAGGTGGGCTCCCACTATGCCTGCCCTCTGGACACTTCCTCTTGGGTAATTCTGTCTCTCAAGATGACAGCTGCCACAGGCAGCCGTGATTCTGGGGGAAGTTGTCCCAGGGCCAGCTGGACATGGTGCCTCCACCTGTGTCACTGCTTCCAGCCTGGGGTGGGCATTGCGGCTGCCAGGAACATTCCTTCCCTGAGTAGGGGGATACAGCTGCTGCTAGAGGGGAGGGTGGACGGGGGTGGGGTGGGGAGGAAATGTGAGCCTCAGTATTTGAGTCACATCACACCCAGACAGACAGATGCTTGCTTCACAGACAGGCAGACAGATGTGACATGATGTGTGCTCGCCACACACACAGATACCCCCTGCCTGGTTACACACCACACTATGTCACCCCACACAGCCACCTCCACCAGGAATTTGGGCACATCTAACACTGGGAGAGGCTGAAATTGTTTCAGACAAAAAAGGACGATGATACCTCAATCCAAGGTAGACTAAGACCACTGTAGCTTTCCCAGTGGGATAAGCCTGAGATCCTATTGTTTTCATCTCAGCTCAAAAGCAAAGATTATAAAGATAGCCTTTATCTTCTCTGGATCCCAGAGCCCAAAGTCCAGGGCTCAGGTCAGCAGCAGCTGCATGACCCACTCACATGGTGGGACCCAGGAAGTCTCAGTTCTCCAGGCCTCGTGAGGACCAGCTGGGCAACCTTGGCCCAGTCCCTGGGTGTTTCTGCTTCCTGGTCTCTGTGCAAAGAGCAATTCCAAAGGCCTTGAAATTATGTAAAAGGGGGTAGGGTGAGAAGGGGGGACAGTGGGGTCTGAGAGCCTAGCAAGATCTTTGGGTCGTGAAGCCTGGAAATCACTGAGTCCATCACTGAAGACCCTTGAAGATCTGCATGAGGATGGCGGAGGCCGTGGGCTGAGAAGTCAACTACCTCTCAGTCCAGGGACAGAGGGTTGGACAGTGCAGCCTAAGAAAACATACCCTCCCTCCACAGTTGTCCTAAGAGGCCACTTCCTGCCGCTACCCCTCACGAGCCTCGACTTAGATGAGCCACAGCATCAGTTCTTCCAGTGGGCATGTCTCTGTTTTAGAACCAGACTCCAAAACTTGTTACAATATCAAGTGAGATAATACATGGAGAGGGCTTAGGTGTGCACCTGAGAGGTAATGTTAACAATCATTGTTGCTATCATTGTCTTAGATCCGTTATTACGGATCTCTTTTGTATTTCTGAGAACTTGCCTGATATTCTCCCTAATCAAGGCTGAGAATATCTTTAAAACATGCCACTAATGAATACTAATTATTTCTTGCTTCCATGCTTTGAAATGCATGGTTTTTATGACTGTTTTATCAGAAAACATATCTTCCCTGGCAGTGCCTGTGGCTCAGTGAGTAGGGTGCCAGCCCCATATACTGAGGATGGAGGATTTGAATCTGGCCCCGGCCAAACTGCAACAAAAAAATAGCTAGACGTTGTGGTGGGCGCCTGTATTCCCAGCTACTTGGGAGCTGAGGCACGAGAATCAGCTAAGCCCAAGAGCTGGGGGTTGCTGTGAGCTGTGACACCACAGCACTCTGCCAAGGTTGAAAAAGTGATACTCTGTCTCTAAAAAAAAAAAGAAAGAAAAGAAAAGATATCTTTCCTTTGTGTAAGTTAGCTTTTACTACCTAACATCCCACTCCAAAACTTAGTGAGTTAAGACAAGCATTTAGTAGCTCGTAATTCTGTGCGTTGACAATTTGAGTGGAGCTCAGAAGGTTGGTACTTCTGCTGGGCTCACTCAATGCAGTTGCAGTCAGCTGGTGGTTCAGTTGGGGGCTGTTTAGGTAGAATGGTCTTACTCACACATCTGGACTATGAACTAGATAGAGTCTGGTTATCTGCTAAGGTAATTAGAGTAACTGGCACATGTCTCCAGTAGGCTAGCCTGTGCTTGTTCACATGATCACAATCACAAGAGCAGCAAAGGAGGGCAAGCGCAGTGTTCAAGCTCTTTTCAATTCTTTGCTTTGTTTGCACTTGCTACTGGCCAATTGGCTAAAAAAAGTCAAAGGGCTAAGCTTAGGCTCAATGGGTGAAAAAATAAGCTCCACTTTTTGGTGAGAGTAACTAAAATCACAGTGGGAAGGGGGACTCTTGCAAGAATGAGAAAAAGTATTGCTATTTGTGCTAACATCCACCTTTAACACCCTTTCTACTTTCTCTCCACATGCTTGCCTATAGAATTTCACTGCTAGGTTGTAGAATTTAGAATTATGTAGTATGTGCTCTTGTGCACAATTTGTATGCAATTGGTTTTTTTTGAGGTTCATTTATATTGTTCCATGAATCAGGAATTTATTCTTTAGAATTGGTGTATGGATTTCTATCTTATGAATATATATAATTTGTTTATCCACTTTCCCTGTTGACATAGATTTAGAAATGCAGATTAAAAACACGGTGCAACACCTTTACACATTTGCTAGAAGAGCCAAAATAAAACAGGCCAACAATACTAAGTGTTGGCAAAAATGTTGGAGCAATCAGACCTCTCATACCTATGGTGGGAGTGTTCCTTGGAACAATCGTTGCTGTGTGGTCTCAATTCATATTAAACGTCCACAACCTTTGAACCCGTCTTAAGTATATACCCAAGTGAAAGGCCTGCCAAAATACATGTACTAGACTGTTCAAGGCAGAGCATTATCGATAATTCCATCACTGTGTAAATAGCTGCCTACTTCTCCTCTGTGTAAATGTCCCAGTTTCCCATTGACTGGTATACAGTTCTAAAGAAGGCTGAGATAAGCAACCTTAAACACTTTCTTTGCATGAACTTATTATTATTTCCTTAAGATGAATTCCCAGAAGTGGACTGCTGAGTCAGAATGCATGTACATCTTTAAGGTTTGCAATCCACATTGCTAAGCTACCCCAGGAGGCTTGCATAAGTTCTCCCTCCTGCCATTCACATGTACCTGTGGTGGGAGACTTTCACAAACTCAAAGTCATTCTTGTTTAGACATGCCCTGCCCCCTCCCTGGAGCCCAGAGAGCCACAGCTTTCCTGACGTTGCGTGGAAGGAACGCCACACTAGACAACACAATGGCCACAACTGTCAGGGTCAGGCTGCTGGGGCTACAGGGCCACCATCCTCCTCCCAGTGGCTACTAGGGTCAGGATGTGCACTGGTGCTGGTGGCCCCTGACTTTGCAGCCTCCCTGCAGACTCAGCACAGGAAGTAGTGGCTGCAGTACATGAGTGACCAGTTGCTCTGGCCTGGGGGTGCCATTACAGGTCTGTCCAATGAGGGAATATGAATGGCTCAGCAAAATACCCAGCACTTCCTCCTCTTCAGCTGGGGTACCCAGCCTCTCCCCTAAGCTTCTTCCAGATTTCCCTTCCTCAAATGCCCAGAGTGTGTCCTGCTGTTCATGGAGACAGGGTTGTATGCAGGGGTGTGAGGACTGAACTATCAAAGGCCTTCTTCTCCTTTGAGGTCAGTGCAGGGTGAAGTGATGTAATAATGCGAAGGAACCCTGGAAGTCTTCTGTTCTAAGAGACTCCCCACCTTCACCTATGAAATGCCTCTAATATACTCCTGTCTTTGTGCCCAGGGAGGGGCAGAGTCAGCATGAGGAAGGAAATGACAAGGTGCCTTCCTCCTCGTGGGAAGGGGGAAGAAGGGTGCAGGAAGCCTGCTCCCCAACTTCACAAGCCAGCTGCCCGCCGGGTGGATCGGGCCGGCGGCTCCAGCCATCCCAACTTGGCCAGGCCCTTTCCTCACACCAGGGGGAGACCCAGTGCTCAATTTCCCCTGAGTTCTGTCCTGCTGAAGGTCTGCCTTCTGCCAATGCCCAGGGCAGGGACTGGGTGACTGATCAGGGGCAGTGAGTGGGACATGGACTTTGGAGTCTGGCAGAGGCATTGAATTCACTGGGTCACCTGAGGTTTAGATGTGGCTGCCACATCTGAAAGAGAGGTCTATGATACATGGCTCTTAGAGGCCAGGCTTGGGGTGGGGCCAGAGGGAAAGGAGGAGAAAGGCTGCGAGGACCAGCCCCCACCTTCTTCCTGTGCCCTGGCCCCAGCTCAGGCTCCCAAGCTCCCTGCCCTTTCCTCATCTACTCTGAGCTCCTGCAGCCAAGGACAATGCGTGTCTTCACCTGGGTCACCCCTAGACACATGGCCCTGAAGCCACAGGACAGATCTTATGACCTTATGGGCTGTGCCTGCCTCCTCAGGGAGGTTCCTGGAAGCAACGCCTAAGACGGGGATCCCTGTGAACATGCTTTTGGGGAGTGCTCTCAGAGCAGGCCAGTGAGGGAAGCAGGATGTGGCCTGATCCCAGGGTCCTCTCCAGCACAGTGGAATTAGTTTGCTCCAGCTGAAGGCAAAGGGCCTTGACTATGATATCCTGGGTCGGGCATTAGTTTTGGGGGATGGGCACCTGGGAGGGATATTCTCCCAGAATATTGAGCTAGGATAGTTCTCCAGAAAAGCAGGCAGCAATGAGCCTTGGCCGCCAACTCCCACACAGAAGCTGGGTCCTCACGGGAGGCTGGTAAAGGGTACTCATAGCAGCTACTAGATGTACCCACTGAGAGTAGGGAGTCCCCTCACCCGCCAGCCAGCGAGGCGCCAGCCCACATGCTCACCCGCAGTCCTGGCAGAGAAGGGCGGGGACCCTGCCTCCAGCTGGGCAAAAGGAGGCCCAGGGAACCGGGGACGAGGGAGCAGCCGAACCAGGACCAGAACCCAGGCTGAGCAGCCTTGCTAGAGCAGGGCTCTGTCACTCCTGTCGTCTCAGGATGGCTGTAGCCTGTGAATAAGGGGTTGAGTCTGGGGAGATGGTCTACGATTACCACACAGTCAGCGGGCAAGAGGAACAGCACGGTCCCAGGTCTCACCTGGTCATTGCCAAGAATGAATCACTCCCAGGTATTGTGACAGGGATTCTGGGCTCAAGAAGTACACAGGGAACCTGAGACAGGTTCCATATAGCCACCCATTCTGTCCTCCCCTGCTGGGCTTCGTGAGGGTAGCTTGGCTGGAGTCTTAGAGTCTGGGAGCTTCTCCTTCTGGCACTTCCTCTCCTCACCTTGGGGCTGGGCAGAGCCAGGAGGACCCACTGCCGGAGACTCTAGGGCCAAACCCACAAGCTGCCAGAAGGCAGTTCAAGCACCTAGCCACTATTTACACACACGACACTTTTGTGCAAATTATAAAAAGGCACCCTCCCCGAGGGAGACAACCCACAAAAAAATACCTGGTCTAAGCCAGTGAACTTCAGAAAGGGCCCTTTCTTCAGGGTGGGCCTGCCCTGGCCCCTTGGTGCTGCTAGAATTCAGCCAGCCAGCACTGCTCCCCTCCCACACCCCATCCTCCCTATGGGGACAGCCTTACCACCCTCCTTGAGCCCAGAAACTGAAACCTGTTTCCAGGGTGACAGCGAGAGCAAGAAAAGGCCGGGTGGGTGCCTTAAGGCTCTGAAACCCCGAACTAGGGCAGAGCTGGGGTAGCATCTCAATGAAGCCGCAGACAGAGTCTAGGCTTCATGCCAGCTGCACAGCAGACCTGTGAGAGGGGACCCGGGCTGTGCCAGGCTGACAGAAACAGGGCTGGGAGCACACAAAGGCTCCCCAGCCACCCTGGCCATGGAGGGGCCCCAAAAGTGTGGGGGCTGAGGGGCCTGGAAGCAGAAAGCCTGAGCCTCCATTCAGTGCAGGGACATCCACTGAGGCCTGCTGTGGGCAGGGGCAGCTAGAGAGGCATCTGACTCCATCCTGCCCTGAGGGAGCTGGCACCACGTTACCTCCCCCTGCAGCCCCGCCTGCCCAACCCAGAACACCTGTTCTGTAGGGCTGGGAAAGGAGCTCACGGGGAGGGCACTCTTCATCAGGTGGAGTTCCCTGGCCTCAATCCTGCCTGCTCATTAGTCACTCGGGCAGCTTCAGAGCCCCACCCAGGTTCCATGAGTCTGCAATGGGGTCCAGCAGCTTTTTTCTTTTTAAGACAGAGCCTCAAGCTGTCACCCTGGATAGAGTGCTGTGGCATCACAGCTCACAGCAACCTCCAATTCCTGGGCTCAAGCGAGTCTCCTGCCTCTGCCTCCCAAGTAGCTGGGACCACGGGCGCCCGCCACAACGCCCAGCCATTTTTTGGTTGCAGCCATCGTTGTTTGGCAAGTCCGGGCTGGATTTGAACCCATCAGCTCAGGTGTACGTGGCTGGCGCCTTAGCCCGTTGAGCCACAGGCGCCAAGCCTGGCTTGACTTTTTAAAAGACGTTCATATATGCATTAGATGCGATTTTTCTCTAGGAGAGCAAACAAGAATTAATTAGATGTATCTTATCTTCTTTGTGGGTCAGTCCCAGTCAACATTATATCTCTGAAAGTTAACTACATGAGGTCAACCAATGCACTAACAAATGCCTTGCATACAGTAGTCCTCAGTAAAATTTCCAAGTAGGCACAAAGCACTGCTGAGTTAGTGTGCTAACTCTAACAGACAAGTCTCTTTCCTGGCTTTCTTCCTTCCCCCATCACCTGTTCTGTATCTTTTCTGCTATCAGTAGAAAGGACACAAATACTTGTATCCCCCAGGGCTCCATTTTCTAAGAGTTGATTTTCTCCATTCTCTCTCTAGGGATGATTTCACTTCTTCCCATGGCTTTAATAACACCCACCAGCTGATTGTTTACAATCCTATATTTTTAGCCAGACCTTTCCCTAAGTTTCAGATCCATTTATTCAACTGAAAGCCTTGGGCGCCTTTTGTCAGATAACATATAAAGAACTGAAATTCTGTATCTTAAAGAGTAAGCTTGGTTTCCACTTCTTTTTTATTCCTCCTCTATGTTCCCTGTTCCAGTGACTAGCACCACTACCAGTTATCCAAAGCAGAAACACAAGAGTCATCCTGGACCATATCCTCTTCCATGCATCTCAGTTGGTCATTTAGATCAGTTGTTTTGTACCTGTATTATGTTTTGAATCTCCAATCCACAGCCAAGGCTTTGCCATTCTCTGAATTATTATTATTATTATTGTTATTGAGACAGAGTCTTACTTTGTCACACTTGGTAGAGTACCGTGGCATCATAGCTCACAGCAACCTCCAACTCTTGGGTTCAAGCAATTCGCTTGCCTCAGCCTCTCAAGTAGAGGGAACTACAGGCACCCGCCACAACACCTGGCTATTTTCTTTTTAAGTTGGGGGGTGGGGGGGTCTCGCTCTTGCTCAGGCTGGTCTCGAACCTGTGACCTCAGGGCAATTCACCCATCTCAGCCTCCCAGAGTGCAAAGATTATAGGCGTGAGCCACTGTGCCCAGCCCACTCTCTCTCACTTTCTTTTCTTTCTTTCTTTCTTTTTTTTTTTTTTGCAGTTTTTGGCCGGGGCTGGGTTTGAACCAGCCACCTCCAGTATATGGGGTCAGAGCCCTACTCCTTTGAGCCACAGGTGCCACCCACTCTCTCTGTTTTTTTTTTTTGAGACAGAGCTTCACTATGTCACCCTCGGTAGAGTACTATGCCGTCACAGCTCACAGCAACCTCCAAATTGTGGGCTTAAGCGATTCTCTTGCCTCAGCATCCCAAATAGCTGGGACTATAGGCACCCGCCACAACGCCCGGCTATTTTTTCGTTTTGCTTGTAGTTGTCATTGTTGTTTGGCAGGCCTGGGCTAGATTCGAATCCTCGAGCTCTGGTGTATGTGGTGGGTTCCCTACCCACTGAGCTATAGGCCCCGAGCCCCAGCCCTCTCTTAATTATTTTAACACCTTCTGATTGCCTCCTCGTTATCTAATCTCACCAGATCACTCAGCCAGCCGGAGCTTTATCAAATCATGTTGTTCCGGCTTGGCACCCATAGCTCAGTGGTTAGGGTGCCAGCCACATACATCGAGGAGGTCCAACCTGGCCTGGGCCTGCTAAATAATGATGACAACTGCGACCAATAGCCAGGTGTTGTGGGACCTATAGTCCCAGCTACTGGAAGGCTGAGGCAACAGACTCGCTTAAGCCCAAGAGTTGAAGGTTGCTGTGAGCTGTGATGCAGTAGCACTCTACCCAAAGCAATATAGTGAGACTCTGTCCAAAAAAAAAAAAAAAAAAATAGTGTTGTTTCCTTTGTTTCCTTGGTTAGATTCCTTCAGTGGCATAATTGTCTATAGAAACAAATCCACACTCCTGAACTAGGGATACAAAGCTAACCTGACCTATGCCTACCTTTCAAAGCTAAAAAGAAAGAGAATAATAAAAATAAGAGTAAGATCAGCTCAGCGCCTGTGGCTCAACGGGCTAAGGCGCCAGCCATGTACACCTGAGCTGGTGGGTTTGAATCCAGCCTGGGCCCGCCAAACAACAATGATGGCTGCAACCAAAAAATGGCCGGGCGTTGTGGCAGGCGCCTGTAGTACCAGCTGCTTGGGAGACGGAGGCAGGAGACTCGCTTGAGCCCAGGAATTGGAGGTTGCTGTGAGCTGTGATGTCACAGCACTCTATCCTGGGTGACAGCTTGAGGCTCTGTCTCAAAAAAAAAAAAAAAAAAAGTAAGATTTACTGAAAAAAGACACTCAACAAAATCAAACTTTAATGCTTTGCAAAGACTAAAAAACAAAACTTACTTCAACAGGACAAATTCTGAAAAACTAGAGAAAGTACAAGTTAATATTGGGCATGAAAACAGGGCTATTAACTGTATATAAGTAGAGATTATTTTTAAATTCACAACATAATGACATGACCAATTTTATGTCAATAAATTATAAAGGTAAAAGAAATGTAAACTATCCAGAAAAAGAAATCACCAAAATTGGCTCAGGAATAAATACAAAACCTGAATAAATGAATCACTATTAAAGTTATCACATAGGTAGTAAAAAGAAAAATCCATGAAAAAGATATCAGGTCCAGGAAGTTTTATAGTAGAATAATATAAGATATTTAAGGAGAAATTCTTATATAAATTGTTTTAAACAACTAAAAAGAAAATATTCTCATCTAATTTTATAGATATAACCTTGATCCCAATATTGTAGAAGACAAATACATAAAAGGAAAAATTATAGACCAATTAAATTTATGAATATATGTAAACATTTTAAATAAAAAATAGCAAACCAAATTAAGCATAATAAAATATACTGTATTTTTATCTAAGCAGGAATGCAAAGATGGTTCAATATAAGAAAAAAAATTCCAGTAACAGATAAAAAAAGAAAACCATATGATCATCTTGGTTGATGCTAAATAAGAATTAAATAAAATTCAATACCCCTGGGAGGTTGAGGTGGGTGGAATGCCTGAGTGCACAGGTTGGAGACCAGCCTGAGCAAGTGCAAGACCACATCTCTAAAAATAGCTGGACATTGTGACAGGCACCTGTAGTCCCAGCTACTTGGGAGGCTGAGGCAAGAGAAT
>CAUYON010148845.1:0-10729 GCA_963573935.1 Arctocebus calabarensis
AGATGATAATTGTGAATAATATGTCACATTATGACATATTCATAATATTTATGGCAATGTTAAGCGAAAAATGCAGAATATAAAACTATAACTAAATAAAAATACATGAGAAAACAGCAGAAGAAAATATCCAAAAAAACTGTGTAACGTATATGTACACATATCAATACATATGGCAAATATATATAATTTTTATTTGTCACATATGCTTCAATAAAGCTGGGGGAACTAAAAAAAAAATAATAAAATAAAATAAAAAAAGAGTATCAAGCCAGTGTAATGAGGAACTGTTGTCTTTTCTTTTCTTTTTTTTTGTTTTTGAGACAGAGTCTCAAGTTGTCAGCCAGGGTAGAATGCCTTGGCGTCATAGCTCACAGCAACCTCCAACTCTTGGGCTCAAGTGATCCTCTTGCCTCAGTTTTTCTGTTGTTTTTTAAGTAGAGGTGGGGGTCTTGCTTTTTGCTCAGGCTGGTCTCGTACCTGTGAGCTCTGGCAATCCACCTGCCTGGGCCTCCCAGAGTACGAGGATTACAGGTGTGAGCCACTGCACTGAACATCCGAACTGCTGTCTTTTCAGCAAATGGTTATAGCACAGCTGGATATCCTCATGCAGATTCACCAAGGACTTTACAAATTGTGCACAAATTAATATGATGCGGATCAAAAACCTAAATTGAAAGCTGTAATTACAGAATTACAGAAGAAAGCATAGTTATAAATCTTCATGACCTGGAATTTGATTAGATCCTAAAGGACAAAGATTAAAAATGAATGTCAACAAAATCCAGGAATTTTATATTTGATGGGACACTGGTAAGAAAGTGAAAGAAGCACTGATACGTGGTAAAACTTGGGGATGAATTTTTATACTAAGTGCAGGAAGGCAAATCACAAAAGACCATGTATTATAGGATTCATTTATGTGAAATGACTAGAATGGGTAAATTTATAGAGATTGATACTGGAAGACATTGGAAGGTAGGGGGAAGGAATAGTGACTGCCTATGGATAGTTTCTTTTTTTTTTCTTTTTTTGAGACAGAGCCTCAAGCTGTCACCCTGGATAGAGTGCTTTGGCTTCAAGCTCACAGCAACCTCTAATTTCTGGCCTCTGCCTCCCAAGTAGCTGGTACTACAGGCGCCCGCCACAACACCCGGCCACCTTTTAGTTGCAGCCGTCTTTGTTGTTTGGCAGGCGCCGGCTGGATTCGAACCACCAGCTTAGGTGTACGTGGCTGGTGCCTTAGCCTGTGGAGCCACAGGCGCCAAGCCAACACATTTCGTAATTGAGAAAAGAATCTAGCAAGTAGTTGAGTCAGAAGGAGTAGATGATATGCTAGTAGAAAAGAAGGCAAGCAGCTTGCAATTGAAGGATTCTCAGGCTTGAATAAATATTTGTTCCATTAGCACAATGCCTAAGATTGGGAGAAGGGGCAAGAAGTAAACCCCCTGGATCCCAACTCAATTCCAAGTTTGAGCCTCCACTTGTAACCAAACCCTGTAAAGGAATTGGGTTTCTTTTTGGGTTATGTAATTTTGGAAGTGTTGATGGTTTCACAGTCTTGTGAATATACTAGAAGATGCTGATAATGTATAAATATTATATGTTATCCCAGTGCACGTTGGGGTAATAAGGCAGTGATTGTGCAGGAGTTGATGTCCTTGGAGGTTACCAGAACGGCCACAGGGATGGTGGTGTAAAAATAAATATATACTCAAGAAATAATAACCTGTGTTCTTTCGTAGGTCAGTTTTTTTTTTTTTTTTTTGAGACAGAGCCTCAAGCTGTCACCCTGGATAGAGTGCTGTTGCATCACAGCTCACAGCAACCTCCAATTCCTGGGTTCAAGCGAGTCTCTTGCCTCCGCCTCCCAAGTAGCTGGGACCACAGGTGCCCGCCACAACGCCCAGCTATTTTTGGGTTGCAGCTGTCATTGTTGTTTTGTTTGGCGGGCCCAGGCTGGATTCGAACCTGCCAGCTCAGGTGTACGTGGCTGGCGCCTTAGCCCGCTGAGCCACAGGCGCCGAGCCTTTTTTTTTTTTTTTTTTTAATTTGAGACAGAGCCTCAAGCCGTCACCCTGGATAGAGTGCGGTAGCATCACAGCTCACAGCAACCTCCAATTCCTGGGTTCAAGCGAGTCTCTTGCCTCGCCTCCCAAGTAGCTGGGACTACAGGCGCCCACCACAATGCCAGGCCATTTTTTGGTTATAGCCGTCATTGTTGTTTGGCGGGCCTGGGCTGGCTTTGACCCCGCCAGCTTAGGTGTACGTGGCTGGCGCCTTAGCCCGTTGAGCCACAGGCACCAAGCCCAGTTTGTTGTTGTATATAGCAGTTTTTCTTATTCCAACAACTTGCTTTTTTTGTTGTTGTTGTTACAAGTGAACAGTTTATTAAGAATTAAACAAAGGTATGATGTGATACAGTACAATCAAGACACTCAAGATAGGTGTACTACTCACACAAAAACTTAAATTTCACCTCGAAAAAATCACAAGACAAAAGAGAAAGCAATTTCACTGTTGAAAGATAAGATAAGATATTTCATGCAAAATATTAACTCTGCCCCCCGAAAGCCCAACCTCCCAAGAAACGAAAAACTATCTGGGAATACTGCTCTGCTAACATATTAACCACAGTATAATCGTTCATGGGAAAAGTTATTAAGCAATGAATTCAATGAAATAACAAAGTTCAAACTGTCAAACTCAGAGCACAATGATTTTACAAGACAAGTAATTCCAGAAATCTTACAAAAACAATAAAAAAGAAATTTTTCGATATCATTCTACTCGGTCTGGATACAACTGATATTGAAATTGGAGAAAATGGGCGGCACCTGTGGCTCAAAAGAGTAGGGCACCAGCCCCATATGCCGGAGGTGGCGTGTTCAAACTCAGCTCTCGTCAAAATAAATAAATAAATAAATTGGAGAAAATATATTGTTATAAAGGGAAATTGCAAACATGTTTCATTTATAAATGAGGATGTAATATCCTAAACAACATATTGACAAGTTGAATTGAAAAATTAATGTTTAAGTAATGTACTTTGGTCAAAATTGAATCCAATTTATATGAAAGTTAGTCACTATTTTCTTTTCTTTTGCCCAGGAATTCTTAAAGACCACACCATCATGATAACCAAATTAACATTTAAAAGCGAGCCCCTCCTTGGGTTGGTGGTTACTTAGGTTTTCTCTACATTTTGGCTATTGTAAATTGACCTGTGACAAACAGTCTAGTGCAAATGTCCTTATGGTAAAAGGATTTTTTTTTCTTCTGGGTAGATGCCTAGTATGGGATTGCAGGATCAAATGGGAGGTCTAATTTTTCTTTTCTTTTTTTTTTTTTTGAGACTGAGTCTAACTTTCTCGCCCTTGGTGGAGTGTTTTGACATCATAGCTCACAGTGACCTCAGAATCTTGGCGCTCAAGCAATTCTCTTGCCTCAGGCTCCCAAGTAGCTGGGGACTTGAGGCACCTGTCACAACATCCAGCTATTTTTAGAAATGGGGTCTCACTCTGGTTTTGGCTGTTCTCGAACCTGTGAGCTCAGGCAGTCTACCCATCTTCATCTCCCAGAGTGCTAGGATTACAGGTATGAGCCACTATGCCCATCCTGGAAGGTCTAATTTGGATTCTTTGAGGATTCTCCATACTTCAAAAAGGGATGTATTAGTTTACAGTCGCACCAGCAGTGTAAAAGTGTTGTGTTCTCGCCACATCCACGCCGGAATCTGCAGCTTTGAGGCAGCTTTTCCTTTCATTGTTACTTTTTTGTTTTAAACAATTTTTTTTTTTTTTTTTTGGAGATAGAGCCTCAAGCTGTCACCCTGGATAGGGTGCTGTGGCATCACAGTTCACAGCAACCTCCAATTCCTGGGCTCAAGAGAGTCTCTTGCCTCAGCCTCCCAAGTAGCTGGGACTACAGGCGCCTGCCACAACGCCTGGCCGTTTTTTGGTTGCAGCTGTCATTGTTGTTTGGCGGGCCCGGGCTGGATTCGAACCCGCCAGCTCAGGTGTACGTGGTTGGTGCCTTAGTCCGTTGAGCCACAGGCGCCAAGCCACTTTTTTGTTTTAAGTAAAGAGGAGTTCTTCCTATGTTGCTAAGGCTGGTATTGAACTCCTAGGCTCAAGTAGTTGTCCTGCCTCAGCCTCCTAAGTAGCTAGGAGTACAGGCACACCTCATCATGCCCAGCTTTTATAGCAGCTTTTTTGTCAACTGGAAAGAGCCCAGCTGGCCCTCAAAAGAGCAGTAGATGAACAAAATGTGCTACTTTTATGTAATGTAACATTATTCAGCAATAAATCATAATGTGTTAGTGATATATGTAAAAGTATGGACAAATTTTAAATGGGCTTTGGCCAGTGAAAGAATTTTTTTTCTTTTAGCCCTTGATGGCTGTTGTTAGAGTGCTATGATGTCACACAGCTGAGAGCAACCTCCAGCTCCTGGGTTTAGGTGGTCCTCTTGCCTCAGCCTCCCAAGTAGCTGGGGCTACAAGTGCCTGCTAGAATGCCCAGCTATTTTGTTGTTGCAAGTTGGCTGGGGCCAGGTTTGAACCCGCCACCCTCCGTATATGGGGCTGGCGCCTTACCTACTGAGCCACAGGCGCCGACCACCCAGTGAAAGAATTTATACTCAAGTGCTTGTATGCTGGAATATGTAAGTTTTTTTTTTTTCCCAGACAGAGTCTCACTGTGTTGCTCGAGGCTAGAGTGCTGAGTGTAATAGCTCATAGCAGCCTCAAACTCCTGGGCTCAAGTGATCCTCACTTTTTTTATTTAGTAGAGGTAGCATCTCACTCTTGCCCAGTTTGAGTTTTGAACTCCTGAGCTCAAGCAAACTATGTACCTCAGCTTCCCAGAGTGCTAGGATTACAGGCATGAGCTACCGTGCCTGGCCAGAACATATAAATTTTATATAAATTTAAAAATATATTTTAAAAAATAAATGAGAAAAACTGTATTCTTCCTCCATATCACACTGCACACTGCCCTAATTTCTATTGGTTTATAATAGGTTTTTTTTTAGACAGAGTCTCATTTTGTCGCTCTTGGTAGAGTGTTGAGGCGTCATAGCTCACAGCAACCTTAAACTCTTGGGCTCAAGTGATACTCTTGCCTCTGCCTCCCAGGTAGCTAGGACTACAGGCACCTGCCACAACACCTGGCTATTTTTTATAGACAGGGATCTCCTGATTGCTTGGGCTGGTCTGGAACTTTCATGTGCTCAAGCAATCCACACACCTCAGCCTCCCAGAGTGCTAGGATTAGAGGTGTGAGCCACTGTGCCCTGCTTTACAACTAGTTTTTAATTTCCTTTTTTTTTTTGAGAGTGCTGTGGCCTCGCAGCTCACCACAACCTCAAACTCTTGGTCTTAAGTGATTCTCTTGCCTCAGCTTCCCAAGTAGTTGGGACTATAGGTGCCCACCACAACACCCAGCTATTTTTTTGATGTAGTTGTCATTGTTTGGCAGGCCCCATGTTTAACAAGCAAACGGAGCCAATATGAAATTCGCAATCAATCCCACAGATGATTGGCAGACATGACATTTTCTATTGTACAACTATAGGTATTTGCGTTTGTTTCTCACAATGGGTAAAGTGGAAATGATGGAGGATGCCAGGTATCAGTGAGGATATCATAGCTCATCAAGGATTTTATTCATTGGTGGTGGTAGTAAAATTGAAGACAGTAACTTTGGTTTAACTTTTGACAATATGTCATAAAGGTGTATATCTACATACCCTTGACTAAGAAATTTTACTCCTATTTATATCATCACAAGGATAGATACTTGTTTTTTTTTTTTGTAGTGACAGACTCTCACTTTATCGCCTTTGGTAGAGTGCCATGGCGTCACACAACTCACAGCAACCTCCAACTCCTGTGCTTAGGCGATTCTCTTGCCTCAGCCTCCTGAGTAGCTGGGACTATAGGAGCCTGCCACAATGCCCAGGTATTTTCCCGTTTTGCAGTTCAGCCGAGGCCAGGTTTGAACCTGCTACCTTCAGTATATGGGGCCGGCGCCCTACTTGATGAGCCACAGGTGCCATCCTAGATACTTGTTTTTTTTTTTTTTTTAGACACAGAGTCTCACTTTGTTGCCCTTGGTAGGGTACTGTGGTGTCACAGCTTACAGCAACCTCTAGCTCCTGGGCTTAGCCAATTCTCTTGCTTCAGGCTCCTGAGAAGCTGGGACTACAGGTGCCCACCACAAGGCCCAGCTATTTTTTTGTTGTTGTTGCAGTTTGGCCGAGGCTGGGTTTGAACCTACCACCCTCGATATATGGGGCCCGCACCCTACTCACTGAGCCACAGCGCCTCCCGATACTTGTTTTTTTTCAATTGTTAGGGATTCATTGAGGGTACAAAGGACCAGGTTATGTTGATTGCATGTGTTAGGTAAAGTCCCTCTTATTATTGTGTCCTACCTCCAAAAGGTATGTTACACACCTGCACCCCCTCACTCCCTCCCTCTTTTTGCTCTCCCCTTTCCTCACCCCCCACTGTGTACTAGTTCATTTATTGTCCTCATATCAGAATTGAATACGTAGGATTTTTGCTTCTCCATTCTTGTGATGCTTTACTTAGAATATTGTGTTCCACTACTATCCAGGTGAATACAAAAAATATAATGTCTGCATCTGTTTTTTTGTTTGTTTGTTTTGCAGTTTTGACCGGGGCTGGGTTCAAACTTGCCACCCCCAGTATATGGGGCCAGCACCCTACTCCTTGAGCCACAGGTGCCACCCATGTCGTCATCTTTTTGATGACTGAATAGTACCATGGTATACATATAACACAGCTTGTTAATCCATTCCTGGGTTGGTGAACATTTAGTCTGTTTCCACGTTTTGGCTGTTGTAAATTGAGTTGCAATAAACAGTCTAGTGCAAGTGTCCTTATGGTAAAAGGATTTTTTTTCTTCTGGGTAGATGTCCAGTAATGGGATTGCAGGATCAAATGGGAGATCTAATTTGAGTTCTTTGAGGATTCTTCATACTTTGTTCCAAAAAGGATGTATTAGTTTGCAGTCCCACCAGCAGTGTAAAAGTGTTCCCTTCTCTGCACATCCACACTAGCATCTGCAGTTTTGAGATTTTATGATGTGGGCCATTCTCACTAGGATTGGATGATATCTCAGGGTGGTTTTGATTTGCATTTCTAGAATAATTAGGGATAATGAGTTGGTTTTTTTTTTTTTCCAAGACAGAGCCTCAAGGTGTTACCCTAGGTAGAGTGCTTTGGCATCACAGCTCACAGCAACCTCCAACTCCTGAGCTCAAGCGATTCTCTTGCCACATCCTCCCAAGTACCTGGGACCACAGATGCCTGTCACAATGCCTGGCCATTTTTTGGTTGTAGCTGTCAGTGTTGTTTGGCAGCCCTTGGCTGGATTGGAACCCACCAGCTCTGGTGTATGTGGCTGGTGCATTATCTGCTTGAGCTACAGGCCCCGAGCCCAAAGAGCAGTTTTACATGTTTGTTAGCCATTAGTCTGTCTTCTTTAGAGAAGGTTCTATTCATCTCTCCTGTCCATTAATTAAAGGGATTGTTGGTTCTTTTTATGTTGATTAATTTGAGTTCTATGTAGATCCTAGTTATCAAGCTTTTGTCTGATTCAGAATATGCAAATATCCTTTACCATTGTGTAGGTTGTCTGTTTGCTTTGGTTGTTATCTCCTAAGCTGTAGAGAAGCTTTTCAGTTTAATTAAATTTAATTAAGTCCCATTTGTTTATTTTTGTTATTGTTACAAGTCTTCTTCATAAAGTCTTTCCCCAGGCCAATATCTTTAAGTGTTTTTCCCATGTTTTCTTTAAGGATTTTTACTGTTTCATGCCTTAAATTTAGGTCTTTTATTCATCTTGAATCAATTTTTGTGAGTGGAGAAAGGTGGGGGTCCAATTTCAGTCTTTTACATGTGTATATCCAGTTCTCTCAGCAGCATTTATTGAATAGGGATTTTTTTCCCCCCAGTATGTTGTCCTTTGGTTTATCAAAGATTACATGGCAGTAAGAGGTTAGTTTCATCTCTTGGTTTTCTATTCTGTTCCAGATGTCTGTATCTCTATTTTTGTGCCAGTACCATGCTGGTTGTTTTTTTTTTTGCTTGTTTTGTTTGTATTTTTTTGATAAAGAGTCTCATGTTGCCCTTGGTACAGTCTCCTGGAGTCACATCTCACAGAAACCTCAAACTCTTGGGCTTAAGCAATTCTCTTGTCTTAGCCTCCCAAGTAGCTGGAACTATAGGTGCCTGCCACAACACCTGGCTATTTTTTTTTGCAGTTGTCATTGTTTAGCAGGCTGGGGCTGGGTTCCAACCTACACCCTCAGCGCATGTGGGTGGCCCTGTAACCACTGTGCTATGGGCGCAGATCCAATACCATGCTGTTTTGATCACTATGGACTTGTAGTACAGCCTATAGTCTGATGCCCCCAGCTTTGTTTGTTTGTTCGTTTGTTTTTTGAGACAGAGCCTCAAGCTGTCACCCTGGATAGAGTGCAGTAGCGTCATAGCTCACAGCAACCTCCCAACTCCTGTGCTCAAGCGATTCTCCTGCCTCCGCCTCACAAGTAGCTGGGACTACAGGTGCCTTCCACAACGCCTGGCTAGTTTTTGGTTGCAGCTGTCATTGTTGTTTGATGGGTCCAGGCTGGATTCGAACCCGCCAACTCAGGTGTATGTGGCTGGCACCTTAGCCCGTTGAGCCACAGGCGCCAAGGCCATAATTTTTTTTATAGAGTTTCTTCACCTCTTTTGTTAGGTATATTCCTAGGTATTTCATTTTCTTTGAAGCTATTGTGAAAGGTATTGTGTCTTTAATTCACTTCTCATCTTGGCTGTTATTGGTAAATGCAAAGGCTACTGACTTCTGGACTTTGATTTTATATCCTGAGACATTACTGTATTTATGATAACTTCCAGGAGTCTTATGGTTGAGTCTTTGACGTTCTCTAAGTATAAGATCATATCATCAGCAAAGAGGGAGAGTTTGACATCCTTTGCTCCCATTTGGATGCCCTTTATTTTCTCCTTTTGCCTGATTGTATTGGCTAGAACTTCTAGCACTATGTTGAGTAGTATTGGCGATAGAGGACAACCTTGTCTATTTCCATTCCTAAGTGAAAAGTGTTCAGTTTTACTCCATTCAGTAAAATATTAGCTGTGGGTTTGTCGTAGATGGCTTTGATCAGTTTAAGAAATCTGCCACCTATGCCTATATTCTTCAATGTTCTAATTAGAAAAGGATGCTGGATTTTATCAAATGCTTTTTCTTCATCTATTGAGAGGATCATATGGTCTTTAATTTTGCTTCTGTTGATATGATGATTTATGTTTATGGACTTGCATTTTTTTTTCTTTCTTTCCTTTCCTTTCCCTTTCCCTTCTCCCCTCCCCCCTCTCCTCCCCCTCCCCCTCCCTTTCCCCTCCCCTCTCCTTTCTTTCCTTCTTTCTTTCTTTTTTTTTTTTTTTGACAGCCTTAAGCTATCACTCTGGGTAGAGTGCAATGGCATCACAGCACACAGCAACCCCAGGCGCTTGCCACAATGCCCGGCTATTTTTTGGTTGCAACTGTCATTGTTGTTTGGCGGCCTTGGCCTGGATTCGAACCACCAACTCAGGTGTATGTGGCTGGCGCCTTAGCCCCTTGAGCCACAGGCACCAAGCCAAGGACTTGCGTATTTTAGACCAGCCTTGCATCCCTGGGATGGAAGCTACTTGATCATGATGTATGACTTTTTTGATGAGAAACTGTAAGTGTATCAGCTAGAATTTTGTTGAGAAAGGAATTTAACTTGAATCTTCTTTCATGCTTTTCAGACACTATACTGTAGGGGCTAGTAAATACAGTAGGATGAGATGGTTCATACTATAGGGTTATTTTTTATTTTTATGTATTTATTTATTTATTTATTTTGAGATAGGGAACTCTTTTGTGGCCCTTGGTACAGTGCCATGACGTCACAGCTCACAGTAACGTCAAACTCTTGGGCTTAAGTGATTCTCTTGCCTCAGCCTCCCAAGTAGCTGGGACTACAGGTGCTTGCCACAATGCCTGGCTATTTTTTGATTGCAGTTGTCGTTGTTTAGCAGGCCTGGGCCAGGTTGGAATCTGCTAGCTTCAGTGTATGTGGCCGGTGCTCTACTCACTGAACTATGGGTGCTGAGCCTAGTGTTAGATTTTAAAAGATTTAAGGATGAACCATATTAGTTCCCAGATATTTTATCTGACCATGTTGTACCAGTTGTGAAAAGAAGCTAAACTCTCTGAAATTTTGACAATAGTATACAGATTGGGGAGGCAAATCCAGGTTTCAAAGAGTGACTTACATAGACTTAATGAAATGTTGTTATTGTCTCTGTTCTTGACCTGAGGACATGCCTACTTTCCTCTATAGGTAAGTATGGACAGCAGAAACTGAGAGAGACCCTATCTTCTTGTCCACTTTATTGGAACATGGACCACCTGTGAACTGGAAGTTATAGATAACAGTTTTTTGTTGGTTTGTTTTTTTAATTACTGGCTTTGCCTTGAGCATAGCTGCTGTTGTGGAGTTGATTGGTACTGCTGGCACGAGCACTGACGTCTACAAGAGATAAAGCCATCTTTATAAAAGAAACTGGTAATGTGAACCTTGTGGATGGAAGAGTACATAGACTCTGTAATCTTACTTTTTTGTAGGTTTTTCATGGTAATGTCTTCAGTCGTGTAAATAC
>CAUYON010148846.1:0-17199 GCA_963573935.1 Arctocebus calabarensis
CAGATCATAGCTGCGTGGGGGTCCTGGCAGCATCCCTGGCCTGGGGGTGGGCTGGGGCTGGGTGGGGCCCCGTGTCTCTTACCTGACAGACCACCTGATCTGGCAGATAGGGAGAGTGGGCGCTGCTCAAATCCTCCTCCCCCAGTTTCAGCAGAGGTCAGGCTTCTGGTGCATCAGGTAAGGGGGGAAGGGTGTCCTGGAAGTTCAGAATGGCAGAAAACTTTAGTTCAGTTTTTCTGCCTGGAGCTTGGTTTCTTGGAGTTGCGGCTTGCCTCAGCAGAGGTGACCTGTAGTTATCACTTCTCTCTCTCAGCTGGACTCCCAGTCTTCAGCTCAATTTGGCAGTTTCTGGAGGTTATTTTTCCTTCTGAACAGGAGCCTCTGTCAGAAGCTGCTTCCAGTCAGCCATCTTGCCCCAAAACTGGAGATGATAGTTTATTAAAAGATCTGTCTTTGAAGCTTTAGAAAAAAATCCTAAACCATTATCTGGCTCATGTCTCTGGTAATGAAACTTGAATATTTACTTGGCTTTGGAGTAAGATAAACTTCCACAAACATGCTAAAGGCTGGGCCCACAGAGGCTGTTCCTGTACACAGTAAGACTAGTGTCAAGAGGGGAGGAAGGAGAAATGAGCAGAGCCTGCTGGTGGGCATTGGACCTGAGCAGCTACAAGGGGCTCCATACTTCAGCCTGGTACTTGAGTTAATGATTGGCTATCATCATCTTGAAAATCTCAATAATTTTTTAATAAGGACCACCCCCCACATTTTCAAGTTGCAATGGACCCCATGTGTTATGTATCCCATCCTGCCAATGTGGTTTAGCCTGAGCTTATCTGTGTCTCTGATAGCTGAGTTCAGTTTGATTCTTGCTGAGCTATTGCTACCCCCAAGCTTCTTTCCTGCAGATAAACACTGAAGTTGGGCTACTCATTACTACAACAGCACAAAAGCCATGAGCAAATGTGCATTAGGATTGGGGAATGTGGAGGGAGGATAGAGAGAAAGACCTCAATGGGGCAGAAAAATTCCACCTTAAAAATGGTAGATCATGAATATCACAGTAATTTTACTCAATGCGTTTAACTTTTGCTGACAATGCTTCTTTAAATTCCTAGTAATTCTCATTCTTCTATTCCCTCTGACATACCTATGATACAAGGAAACATCCCCACTGGTGAAGAAAATAGACTCAGAGATCCCCTATGCACTAAAACTAAAAATAAGAATGAACAGTGATGAATCTGTCATTCAGATATTTTCTCTAAAAATTTAAGAGCATTATTTCTCAAAATACAGTTGAAAACAATAATCTCCTCATTTTGATAAGGAAACATCTGAATGTGTATCTGTGCCAACTGTGTTATGCTTTTTATTTGCCATGAATCTTCAGTTTCCTAAGGCTGTTGTGTAGGGATGTGCTGTGAACACTATGCTAAAGACAGCTCAGGGGAAACCAAAACATAGATTGTGTCCGGGCATTCACTGGCCTCTTATCTGATCGTCTTTGTGACAAAGTCTACTGAGTTTTTCAGTAGAGGAAGTGTTCATGATTAGAGAGGATCATCTTTGTTCTTTTTTTCCCCCAAGCTGATCAAAGAGTAGCAATAGTAATTATACTAATTGTGGTGATAATACTTAGAGTAATTAGTTACCATGTAAGAGGCACTGTGCCAAACACTTGATGTGCCTTATTTCATTCAAAGCTCCTGCAACCTGAGAAATAGTTACTGAATTATATACAATTTATGAAATGGAAAACTGAGCCTGAGAAAGGTGAAGTGAATTGCCTGAGGTTATGTAGCTAGTAAATTATGGAGCAGAAATTTGAATCCAGGCTACAGGAATTCAAATGCCATGCTTTGAAGCATTGTGGTACCTTCCTGCAGTTGAGGAGAGACCTGTCATTAAGAATAGGGAGTTAATCAGTTTGACTTAAGCATTCCACATTATGTATCAAACCATTAGATTGTACACCATAAATTTATAGAGTTATGATTTTAATTAAAAATTAATAAAATTTTTATTTTATTAATGGTACATGTGCACAAAGGGACTGCCATGTGAAGCAGCAGCAGGGAGAGGCCATTTTCAAGCCAAAGACAGAGGGCTTGGGAGAAATCACTTGACCGGTACTTTGATCCTGGGTTTCCAGCCTCCAGAACTATGTCTAAAGTTGAAGAAGGATGTGGATTTCCAGGAAGCCAGACATCAGGCAGAAATACCCTGATGAGTATATACATCCGTCACTAATGTAACAGCTACAGATACTGATGATCCAGTTTATGGGAGCAGTGCAAAGTTGGTTTGCACTATCTTGGAAGGGCAGCCTTATTTTTCCATTGAGCCTGAAACAGCAATCATAAAAACTACCCTTCCCAACATGGACAGAGAAGCCAAAGAGGAGTACCTGGTTGTTATCCAAGTCAAAGATATGGGTGGATGCTTGGGTGGCCTGTTGGGGACCATGACACTTACAGTGAGCCTTACTGATGTTAATGACAACCCTCCAACATTTGCACAGAGTCTGTATCACTTCTCAGTACCAGAAGATGTGGTTCTCAGCACTGCAATAGGAAGGGTGAAGGCCAACGATCAGGACACGGGTGAGAATGCACTGTCGTCATCCAACACCGTGATGCAAATGGAACAGCACTCTGAAATCACCTCAGATGCCCAGGCCCAGGATGGCATCAGAAGACTAAGAAAGCCTCTGGACTTTGAGACCAAAAAATCCTATACGCTGACTGCAGAGGCTATTAACCCCATTTCAGCAGCAGGAGGTCTTTTAAAGATAAGGCAACAGTCAAAATCATTGTTGAGGACTCTGGCGAGCCTCCTGTCTTCTCCTCACCCACGTACCTCCTTGAGGTACATGAGAATGCTGCTCTGAACTCTGTGGTTGGGCAAGAGACCGCCGTGACCCTGACCTCACCTCCAGTCCTATCAGGTTTTCCATCCACGGGCACACAGACCTGGAGAGGCAGTTCAACATTAATGCAGATGACAGGGAAATGGCACTGGCGACGCCACTTGACAGAGAACTGAATGTGTGGCACAACATAACAATCATTGCTACAGAAATTAGGAACCACAGACAGATATCATGGTGCCTGTCGCTATTAAAGTGCGGGATGTCAACGACAATGCTCCTGAATTCGCATTCGAATATGAGGCATTTTTATGTGAAAATGGAAAACCTGGCCAAGTAAATATCTCCATGTTATTAATGCTGAATATGTTTGTATACAACTGTCTCATATTTGATTGGCCTGCATTATTGTGTGCATTCACATCATTTGTGATCTGCAAAATCTCAGGCAAGAAACATATCCAAATGGGAACAGAGAGGGAATATTTTTTCTTCCTCAGATGATATTTCTCTTCCTGCTTATGACCACATTGGTCCTCATTTAGAACAATCTGCTGTGCCATGAACCCAGTGCCAAATTACTGTCTCAAATATCTCAAGATATAGATGCTAGTAGGGGATGTCTTATTAGAGTAATAGGGTCTGAATTTTAACTAATAATAAGTAGCAATATGGAAGCTCACCAAAAGGAGATGTTTGTTTCATATCAAACATAGGAATAACAAATAATAGTGGAACCCAAGAAAACCAATTATTTATGGAAAGTTGTGGGATATGAATATTAAAATATGTAAAAATGTAGATATATTTAGCTAAATATGAGTTTAATAACATGTTTTAGACACGCAATGGTAGAACTTTTTATATGCTTCTTATAGCATGATGGGGCAATAAAGACAGACAGAAAAAAAAAAGAAGGATATATAGAGAGAAGGATAGGCAGGGAGGGAGGGAAGAAGGGATGAAAGGGGGAAAAAAGAGAGTTAAATGAACAAGAACAAAAACAAAAACTGCTATTTTCTGAATGTCAAAGTGGAAATAGCCTATGTAAGGTTCTACAAAACCACAAATGTAATAAATTTCTTTTAACAAGGTACCAAAATACTGTATGTTTAAGAAATTTGTCATTTTTCAACTTCCTAATTTATTTCTGGGTGATGACATTTTAATTTAAATAAATAGCAGCTGACATTAAAAAAATTAATAAAAAATTTTAAAAAATAAAAAAAGAATAGGGAGTTTCTAGCTATGTCATTTATATTGCTTTAGTGAATGAAATTAACAAAAAAATCACAAAGTGATTTTGCTTTTTTTATGTTTTAACTATTATCCTAAAATATAACCATTGCTTTTTATGTATGACTTTAGCTTTGAAATTTCCTAGTCAGAAGATAGTCATTCCCCAGTAAGGATTTTAGAATATCATACTTCATGGACCCTTGCTGTTGGCATGAAAGGAGGAAGAATTCTGGAAGTAGGCAGCAGATAAGGTTGATAAATATATTTTCTTTCTGAGAAAAAAAAACAAACATTTCTGCTAAGAGATGGGGTCTGGCTATATTGCACAGGCTGAAGTACAGTGACTATTCATTGGTGGGGTCCCATTACTGATCAGTATAGGAGTTTTGACCTACTATGTTTTTGGCCTCTGCCTGTACACCCCTCCTTAGGAAACTTAGAGGTTTCCTGCTCCCTGGAGGTAACACAGAAGAAACTGAAGCACAACTCATATGGTAAGTGAAAAGAAAGTAAAACACCTCATATTCTCCTTCAGGTTCAGAAGCTAAAAGAAGTTGACCTCATAGATCTAAAAAGGATACTAGATGTGGGGAAAGGTAGTGGGAAGAAGAGGATAGGAAAAATCTATTGAAGGATACAAAATTATAGCTAGAGCATAGGAAGAAATTACAGTATTCTATAGCAATGTAGCATGGCCAGCCTTAAGAATAATGTATAGTTTCAGATAGCTAGAAGGAAGAGATGAATGTTTCCAACACAAAGAAATAACAAATGTTTGAGATAGATGATGTATATGCTAATTACTCTGATCTGATCACTATACATTATATGTATCAAAACTTCAGTATGTACCCCATAAATAAATATAATTATTATGCCAACTAAAATTTGTTTTAAATAAACAAAAAGAAAAGGATGCCTAATTAGTATTCAAATGCAATCTGAAATTCTCTAATGAGGATTATCTTTCTAACATTTTGGTTTTTCAAAACAAGAATGAGAATAAATGTTAAGGAAATTCTCTAGGGAAATTCTGATTTCAGAATTTTGCTATAATTACATGGTATATTTGGATGATGAAGAGAAGATTATAGTACTATTGACCCTTGAACAACATGGGTTTGAATGGCTCAGGTCCACTTATATACAAAGATTTTTTTAAACCAAACTAGGATCTAAAAATACAGTATTTTCAGGATGCAAAACTCTTGTATAAAAGACTGACTTTTTATATACATTATTCTGAAGTGCTTACCATAAGATTTGAATATATGCTGATTTGGGCATACCCAGGGGTCCTTTCATCATCCCCCATGTATACTGGGACTACTGTAGCTAAAACTTCCCAGCTTCTCATTTTACTTTCTACCCACCAGAAGAAAACTTTGGGAAAACCAGACATTAGTGTTCAACAGATTTTGTTTATTTTTATTTTTAGAGGTACTCCAAAACACATGTTCCAAAAATTGCCAGAGGAAAACATATGCATTTTCTAGGTAGGTACTCATATTAACAGCATAAACAAATTTCATACCATTTAATCCCATGATAATCCCATGAAGACATAAGTAATTCTCAGATAGCAGAATTAATCCTCAAAAAGCCACTCTTCAAAATAAATGCTATCAATGGAATCTAATATCTTTATAGAAAATATTAGTAAAGGTTTATGGTACTGACCAAGTTAAAAAATATATAAATAATCTTTTTATACAATGTAAAATTTAAAAAAATTATGTGTATTGAAGGGAGAATAATAAGTAACCAAATAAACATTACTTGTGTTTATGATATATTAGTATCTGGACAAAATTGTTACTTCTTCATACATCATATTTCCTTCTGAATCCTACTACCATAATTGGGAAGCATTTACAACATCATGTAATTCAGGATTTGTGCAGAGATTCATGACAGACATCATGAGGCTTTTTTTTTTCCTTTCTGCTCATACTTAAAATCATTTTGTGCTTTTTGAGAAACCTCTCTAAGGATGTTTGTCTTGATGCCCTGTGACAGTGAAAATCTGTGCTTCACCAGAATAGGCATTAGAGATAGATTTCTTGATTTTTCCTTGAGTTTGAGATTGTTATCTTTCTCCACATGACATCTGGCTTGAATAAGTGCTAAGTGGCCGAGCTCATCATGTGTATGTGGACATAACCATAACTGCTGTGAATAGAAGACCGTATGCATAATAAGAGATTCAGATTATAAATTTTTTATGAAGAAATACTGTCACTTACTACTTAATGGTATTAAATGCAAATTTCATGATTTTATAACATCTTGAAGCATTGGTATAATTAGATCACATAATTGCTATGTTTTTTGTACTCTTCATTTGTCAGGACCTACGATACACACTGATTGAATGAGAGACATTCAAGTCTAAAAGAAGAGGGTCTAGGCAGGGCTCCAAGATGGGAGTCTCCACAGGTCATCCTCCAGTATACAGGCGTCCCCCAGTATACAGGCATCCTCCAGTGTACAGGCAACTCTGCTTTAGCCAACTGGATCATCTTTTCTGAAACTTAATGTTGTATTATTCTTGTCTCTGGCTGTTGGTTTCAGGGTTATGTATTTCTTATTGATAACCATTAATCCTCTCAGCTTAAGAGCACTATCTTTGAAACCCTTTTCTTTGCCTTACTTACCACACACTCCAGTCAATCTCTGGTCCCTGTACCCAGATGCCTAGTAAATATATCTCTGTCAGCCCTTTCATTTCATCCCCTGGTAAACATTGGTCGTTTCTAAGCCTTAAAATTTCTTGCCTGAACCATTTAAAACACGTACTTCTTCTTTCTCAACTTCCAGCCCTCACTGTCTAGTATATTTTCCACATTCTCACCTAGGTGAACTTGGCATACCCTGGTGAACTTGAAAGCATAAATTTTACCATGTCTTCCACGATTCCCCTTTGCTTTTGAATTCCTCAGTGAAGAAACTAGTAAATTCTATAATCTTGTATCACCTCAAACAAGCAGAAGAAACTCATGCTCTCAATGTAATGTTCAGTTTCCTCAGCATGCCGGAGGCCCTCTTAAATCATGCTAAGAACTTAATTGTCCTCATCTCCCACTATTATCTCATCACCCTTATCTTTTCTTCATACTTCAACACCTTGCTGAAGACTCTTCTCAGACATCACCTAGTCTAAGATGTTTGTCTTTCAGTTAGGTGTTCTCTTATCTCCACTCCCATATTACCTTTGCATATTGCTTACTTTATCATTGCTTATTTTCTTCTCTGTGTAGACTTCTAGAAGTAAAGAAACTAGAAGTTTGTGGACTGTGTCTTGTTCATTATTGCATGCCTGGCACCTAGCCTGATACCTGGGACATACAACAAGCCCAGCACTTGTTGCTGAAGAAAGCTATGAATTTATGACTCTGGTTGTTTATTCCCACATGCAAAATAATGAAAATTGGGCTTATTCTCAAACCATATATAAAAAAAACAACTCAAAATGAATTAAAGACTGCAACATAAGACTTGAAACTTATGAAATTAGTAAAAGAACACATAGGAAGAAAGCTCCATGACATTGATCTGAGCAATAATTTATTGATATGACCCCAAAGCACAGGTAGCAAAGCAAAAACAGACAAAAGGTATTGTACCTTGGTTGTTGTGTTAAGGCACTTATATAGATTCTTCTAAAACACATTTCATCTTAGTAAAACTTCAATAGTTTCTACACATGCTTTCCTGGTTTTCCTTTATGAAAACTGTATCTTTTCCAAGGCCAACTTTAGATATATTGCCCCTGGGCATTTTGTCAATTTTTTAACACTTCCCCTAAGTTCCTTTGCACAACTTCAGAGTGTAAGCCTTGGAGAAAGAGGCATTGTTTTGTTTTACGCAAAACCTTTGACTCCTGTAACATGCAGTTCACACCTCTGGTGTCAGATAAATGACAAATAACCATTGTTAGAGGCAATAACACATTGGAATGTGAACAATCCCTGTTTTCCTCGAGCTGCTGAAATCATTAAATTTATGACATTGGTAGATTAGTAAAAAAAAAAAAATTTCTACACAGCAAAGGGAACAATTAACAGAGTAAAGGCATAAATCATAGACTAGAAAAAATATCTACAAACCACACATCTAAATAAGGGGGAAAATGTCCAAAGTATGATAGGAACTCTGACAATTCAATGGCAAGAGAAAAATAGCATGGCTAAAAAATGGGCAAACACCTGAATAGACATTTCTCAAGGAAGACATATGTCAACAGATATGGGGAAAAAATCCTCAACATCTCTAATTATCAGAGATAAAATATTACCTGATACCTGCTCAAAAAGATAAAAGCTAAGAGTGTGAGGGGAAGCAATCCTGGCACACTGTTGATAAAAATATAGATTGGATACAAAATATAGAAAAACAAGGAATACTACCCAACAAATTCTATGAAGCAAACATCACCGGAAACACCCAACAAGAAAAGAAAATTATAGATCAATATCTCTAATGAATATTGATGCAAAAATATTCAAGATCCTAACAAACAGAATCCAACAACACATCAAACAAATTATATACCGTGGACCTAGTGGGCTTTATCCCAGGGTCTTAAGGCTGGTTCAATATACTTAAATCTATAAATGTAATTCAGCACATAAACAAATTATAAAATAAAGACCATATGATTCTCTCAATTGATGCACAAAACGATTTTGAAAATATCCAGCATCCATTCATGATCAGAATACTTTAAAAAGTATTAAAGTATACTTAAAGGTGTAGCAGGGACATTTCTTAAACTAATAGAGGCCATCTTCAGCAAACCCACAGCCAATATCATATTGAATGGAGTTAAATTGAAACGATTTCCACTTAGATCAGGAACCAGGCAAGGTGGCCCATTATCTCCTCTTGTCTTCAACATCATAATGGAAGTTTTAGCCATTGCAATCAGGGAAGAAAAGGTGATCAAGGGTATCCACATATGATCAGAAGAGATCAAACTGTCACTCTTCACAGATGATATGATTGTATATCTGGAAAACACCAGGGATTCTACTACAAAACATTTAGCAGTGATCAAGAAATACAGCAATGTCTTAGGCTACAAAATCAATACCCACAAATCTGTAGCCTTTACATATACCAACAATAGCCAAGCTGAAAAAACTGTCAAGGACTCTATTCCTTTCACAGTAGTGCCAAAGAAGATGAAATATTTGGGAGTTTACCTAACAAAGGATGTAAAATATCTCTATAAAGATATCTATGAAACTTTAAGAAAAGAAATAGCTGAAAATGTTAACCAGTGGAAAAACATACCATGCTCATGGCTGGGAAGAATCAACATTGTTAAAATGTCTATACTACCCAAAGCAATATACAATTTTAATGCAAATCCTATTAAAGCTCTATTGTCATATTTTAAAGATCTTGAAAAAATAATACTTCGTTTTATATGGAATCAGAAAAAACCTTGAATAGCCACATTACTCAGAAATAAAGACAAAGCAGGAGGAATCACGCTACCAGACCTGAGACTCTACTATAAATTGATAGTGATCAAAACTGCATGGTACTGGCACAAAATCAGAGAGGTAGATGTTTGGAATAGAATAGAGAACCAAGAGATGAGTCCAGCTACCTACCGTTACTTGATCTTTGACAAGGCAATTAAAAACATTCAGTGGGGAAAAGACTCCCTATTTAATAAATGGTGCTGGGTGAACTGGCTAGTGACCTGTGGAAGACTGACACTGGACCCATACCTCTCACCATTAACTAAGATAGACTCTCACTAGATTAAAGATTTAAACTTAAGACTTTATGAAACTATAAAAATTCTAGAAGAAAGTGCAAAGAAAACTATTGAAGGAATTGGGTTGACTGAATATTTTATGAGGAGGACTCCCCAGGCAATTGAAGCAGTATCAAAAATACACTACTGGGACCTGATCAAACTAAAAAGCTTCTGTACAGCCAAGAACATAGTAAGTATAGCAAGCATACAGCCCTCACAATGGGAGAAAATATTTGCAAGTTATGCCTCTGACAAAGCTTTAATAACCAGAATACACAGAGAACTCCAACATATTAACAAGAAAAGAACTAGTGATCCCATTTCAGGGTGGGCAATGGACTTGAAGAGAAACTCCTCCAAAGAAGACAGGCGCACAGCCTACAGACACAAGAAAAAACACTCACCATCCTTAATCATTAGAGAAATGCAAATCAAAATTACTTTGAGATATCACCTAATCCCAGTAAGATTAGCCCACATGACAAAAGCCCCAAATCAGAGATGCTGGCGTGGATGTGGAGAAAAGGGAACACTTCTACACTGCTGGTGGGAATGCACACTAATACGTTCCTTTTGGAAGGATGCTTGGAGAGTACTTAGAGATCTAAAAATAGACCTTCCATTCCACCCTATAATTCCTTTACTAGGTATATACCCAGAAGACCAAAATCACACTACAACAAAGACTTCTGTACCAGAATGTTTATTGCAGCCCAATTCATAATTGCTAAGTCATGGAAGAAGCCCAAGTGTCCATCGACCCATGAATGGATTAATAAACTGTGGTACATGTATACCATGGAATATTACACAGCCTTAAAGAAAGATGGAGACTTTACCTCTTTTGTGTTTACATGGATGGAGCTGGAATATATTCTTCTTAGCAAAGTATCTCAAGAATGGAAGAAAAAGTATCCAATATACTCAGCCCTATTATGAAGCTAATTTAAAGGTCTCATATGAAGGCTATAACTCAACTATAGCACAAGAATATGGGAAGAGAGGGGAGGGGGAGGTTGGGGTAGAGGGAGGATAAATGGTGGGGCCATACCTATGGTGCCTCTTAGAAGGGTACAGGCAAAGTTTACTAAATGCAGAATATAAATGTCTTCATATAATTACTAAGAAAATGCCATGAAGGGAATGTTAATGATGAAAACATTACAGATTGTAATGAAACTGTTTGATGTTTCAACAGTTTCACCGTTTGATGAAAACATTTCAGATTGTATATGAAACCAGCACATTGTACTCCTTGATTGCACTAAGGTACACAGCTATCACTTAATAAAAACAAATAAATAAATAAATAAAAAGAAAACAACAAACAATATAAACAATCAATGAAATGAAAAGATGGTTCTTCAAAAAAGATAAACAAAAATAGATGTCTTGCTAGATTAACCAGGACCAAATAAGCTTAATCAGAAATGAAAATTCATGTATCACAACTAATACCACAGAAACAAAAAATAAAAATCATCTGAAAATACTATGAAAATAATCTCTATGCAGAAGAGAAAAGAGCATAAGTTCTATAGGTCTTTGGGGATAGAGCAGATAATAAAACAAATAAAAACTTGTCTTCATAATTCTTACATTCTAGAATGGGAGACACAGAATAAATGCAAAATCAAAATAAAATACTTTATACAGACATAAACAGAAGTTTGTTAAAAGAAGATATATATGTGGCCTACAGACATAGGAAAAATAATCACCAATCATTAGGTAAATGCAAATGATAATTATAGTGAGATACACAATACCCCTGTTAGAATGTCCATTACTAAAAAGTAAAAAAACAATAGATGCTTGCATGGATATAGAGAGAAAGAATACTTATACGTTGTTGGTAAGACTGCAAATTTGTACAACCTCTATGGAAAACAGTATGCATATTCCTTAAAAAAATAAAAGTAGGCTCCGTGCCTGTGGCTCAACTGGCTAAGGCACCAGTCACGTACACCTGAGCTGGCAGGTTTGACTCCAGCCCGGGCCCGCCAAACAACAATGATGGCTGCAACCAAAAAAAGGGCTGGGCATTGTGGCGGGTGCCTGTATTCTCAGCTACTTGGGAGGCGGAGGCAGGAGAATCGCTTGAGACCAGGAGTTGGAGGTTGCTGTGAGCTGTGATGCTACAGCACTCTATCCAGGGTGACAGCTTGAGGCTCTGTCTCAAAAAAAAAAAAAAAAAAAAAACCACACACCATTCAATTTGACAATCCTATAAGTGGATACATAACTAAAGAAAAAAAATCATTTTTATGAAAAAGACACCTGCACTTGAATGTTTATTGCAGCACCATTCACAATTGCAAAGATGTGGAATCAACCTAAGTGTTTATCTATTCATTAGTGGATTAGGAAAATGTGGTACATATATATCACAAAGTACTATTCAGCCATAAAAAGAAATAAAATAATGTCTTTTGTAGCAACTTAGGTGAAACTGGACCTCATTATTCTAAGCAAAATATCCCAATAATGGAAAAAGCAAATACCACAAGTACTCTCCAATAAATGGGAACTAAACCAAGGGCACACAGGAGCATAAAGAGATGTAAAAGCCATTGGAATCCAAGAAAGGGGAAAGACAAGCGTATTAAGGGTGAAAACTTGTTTATTGTGTAAAATGAAGAAAATCATGGTGATGAGAACGCTAAAACCCCTGACCTAAGTATTATACAATATAGCCAAATAACAAAATTATTTGTATCCCATTAGTATTTTGAAATTTAATAAAGATATGAAGGAAAAAATAGTCTGAGAAATAATTTCAGTGGTGGCACATGGATTGAAATACTAAGTTTATAAATACTAATACAGTAAAATATTAATTCTCTTCAAATTGAAATATAGATTTAAACCAAAGTCTAAATTTTTATTGAAATCCTGGAAGTTAAAGGATTTTTTACATACAGACAATATTATTGGAAATATTGGTGGGAAAACAAATGGAAAAGATAAAGCAATTTGGAGAAGATTAAAGTGGGAATATTAACCTTCAAGGTGTATTATAGACATATTTATACCTACATTAATTAACACATTGTGGGTATGAGAGAATATGCACTCTTACCAATAGAGAATAAGGAGCCTCTAAAAAACCCACAGAAATATGCTCAAAATTTAAAAAAAAACAAATACACAATTTAAAGTAGTGAAGATAGCTTGTTGAAGCAATGGTTCTAAAGCAAATAGAGAACCATATGTAAACAAACACAAAAACTTGCATTGCAGTTCAGACCGTATACACAAATGAACTAAAAATGAACCACATATTTTACTGTAAAATTAAAACTATAATACATTTTTGAAAATGTGAAAAAACTTGGGGGATGCACCAATATAGAAAGAATTTTGGATTTGATTACAAATATATGATCCATAAGAGGAAAAATGATATATTGGACTGAAGCAAAATCAAGAATGTTTGTTTTGTTAAGAGCATGAAAAAACATACCACACAGGAAGAACGAATATTTCAGACCATGTATGTAACCAAGGATTAGTATTTAGAATTTATAAACAATCCTCAAATTAAAGCATAAAAAATCCAATTAGAAACTGGGCAAATGAGATAAAAGATATATTTTATTGACAAGAGTAGATATACGTCAAATAAACACATGAAAAGATGTTCAACATCATCAGCCAGTAGGGAAAGGGAAATTAAAACTACAACGAGATGTCACTGCCCCCTATTGGAATCGCCAAAGCAAAAACTGGTAAGCAAATGCTGGTAAGAATAGGGGCAAAATTAGATCGCTCTTATTATGATGAATATAAATTGGCACCACCCCACTGAAAATTTACTAATGTCCTACACATAAAACTTTCAAAAAGCCAGAAATTAGATGTCTGAGCATTTATGCCAAAGAAATGCTGACATATCCATACACAAACCTGCATCTTTATTTGTAGTAGTCCCAAACCGAGACTATTAACAAGTTCTTCAACCATAAATGGTTTAACAAACTATGGTATATTCATACCATGGAATACTACTGAAAATATAAAATAAATGACTATTTACATAGACAACAATCTGAAATAACCACCGGAGAACTTTGCTGAGGGGAAAAGGCCAATGTCAAAACTATTTTCAATAGGTTTTACAGACTGTGTGATGACATTTACATAACATGCTTAGACATTTACATAACATACTTAAAAAGACAAAATGAAGGAACTGATCCGTCTTTGTAAGGCTGAAGGAGGAGGAAGGGTGAGTGGATGTAAGAGGACATGAGAGAATCCTATGATGAAAGAACTATTTGTATTTTGACTACATTGATACTCTACTACAGTTTTGAAGGATGCTACCATTAGAAGAAACTGGGTAAAGAAACACAAAACTCTCTGTTTTATTTCTTACAACTGCATTTTGATCTGCAATAAATTCACAATAAAATGTCTAATTAAAAGTAAAATAAAGCATGCCCAGATTATGCATGTATGTGGGGCAGGGGTGAGAAAGAGAGAGACTAATTTTGTTTCCAGTAGACTGTTATATGAGATAGATGTAAGAAACTTTTTTAAGCTGAAAGCAAATGATACAAGAAAGTAATTTGAATCCACATGAAAAAATAAAAGCACCGGTGAAGGTAATTAGTAAGTCCTTTAAAATGACATTATAATTGTATTTCTTTTCTTTTCTTCTCAACTAATTAAAAAGCAATTGTATAAAACAATGTGTATATAATTACATTATATAATAGAACAAAGGATGTGGGTGGGAACAGAACTGTATTAGAATAAGCAAATGAAAACTGATGGTTAACTTGAATCCACAGAAATATATGAAGAGATTTTGGGAATGTAAATAAAAAGATTAGAATAACCATGTCTGCAATATATTCTTATTTTCTCTCTCCTCTTCTTTTAAAGATTCAAAATAACTAAGATAATAATTGTAGTGGTATATCATTGGGTTACATCATGCAGAGATACACTATGTATAGTAAATCTAGCACAAAAAAGAGGAAAAAGGAAATAAAGTTATATGGCAGTAACATTTCTATAGCTTACTGGAATTGCTATAGTATACATTTGCAATGGATCATGATAAGGTAAGATAAATAGTATATGCTCTAGGGAAGTCATTAAAATTAACACAATTTTATTAGAGAAAATCATTAAAGCATTTAAAATGTTACACTATAACATGGTCTTGTATGCAAAAGAAAATAATAAAAGAGAAATAGGAATAAAGAATACATGAGATGTATATAAAATGAAAAGTAAAATGGTGAAGATAAATCCAATAATATCAATAACATAAAATGTGAATTAATAAAGTAATATAATCAAAGACAGAGACTAACAGACTAGATTACAAAAAATAAGATCCATCTATATTTTGCCTGGTGGAGACACATTTTAGGTTTAAAAACACAAATAAGTTGAGAGCAAAACAATGGGAAAATATTCATGGAAATAGCAATCATATCAAAGTTGGAATGGCTATATTAAAATAATAAAAATGAGACTATTAAAAAAGTAAAGGTAATGAGAGATAGTTTATATCAGTAAAGAGTCAATCCACTAGAAATGTGTTACAATTATAAACATACATGAATCTATAAGCAAAATACATGAAGCAAACTGACAGAATGGAGAAATATACAATTCACTAATAATGCTTAGTCTTTCATACCTTACTTTCAATAGTGAACAAATAAACTAAAAATATCAAGAAAATATTACAGGCATACATCTCTAGAGGTATTTACAGAATGCTGTATGTACACATTCTTTTCAAGAGCACTTGAAAAACTTTCCTGGGCAAGACCCTATGCTAGGCCATAAAATGAGTCTCAAAGCATTTTAAATGGCTGAAATCAGACAAAGTATGTTTTCTTTTCTTTTCTTTTTTTTGAGACAGAGCCTCAAGCTGTCACCCTGGATAGAGTGGTGTGGCATCACAGCTCACAGCAACCTCCAATTCCTGGGCTCAAGTGAGTCTCCTGCCTCAGCCTTCCAAGTAGCTGGGACTACAGGCGCCTGCCACAACACCTGGCCATTTTTGTTGTTGTTGTTGTTGCAGCTGTCATTGTTGTTTGGCGGGCCGGGATTCGAACCTGCCAGCTCAGGTGTACTTGGCTGGTGCCTTAGACTGCTGAGCCACAGGTGCCAAGCCCAAAGTATGTTTTCTAAACACGACAAAATTCAATCTGAAATCAGTACCAGAAGAAACGTTGTGAAATTCACACATAAGTAGAAATTCAACAATACACTCCTAAATAACAAATGCATCACAAAAGGGAAATTTGCTAATTTGAGATGAATGAAAACTAACATGCAATATGCCAGAACTGTAAGACACAGAGAAGTGCTTAACGGCAAATCATAGATTATATATTTATATTTAAAAATAATGAATACCTCAGATAGACAAATTTGAACAATTATAAAAACTAGATAACTTTGATGAGATGGACAAATTCCTGGAAGGACACAGAATATTGAAACTGACTGAAGAAAAAATAGAAAATCTGAATAGAACTAAAAGGAGTAAAGAGATAGAATTGATAATCAAGAAACTTTGAACAAACAAAATCCAAGTTAAGACAACGTCACTGGTGAATTCTACCAAACATTTAAAAAATAACTAGCACCAAATTTTTCCATAATGAACAGAAGAGAATACACTTACCAACCCTTCCTATAAGGTCAAGGTTACTCATAACAAAACTAGAAAAATACATAATAATAAAGGAAATCCACTTATCTTCATAATTTAAACTTAAATCTATCTTCAGCAATATATTTGGAAACCATATGTACCATCTTACAGAAAGGATTGCCATATATTATGACCAAGTAGATTTCAACCTTAGAATGAAAGTTTTGTTTAATGTCTGGAAGTAAAACAATGTAACATACCACATTAATAGAACAAATTAGATAAAACACATATTCATGTTATTATATTCAGAAAAAGAATTTGAAAAAAATTCAACATTCTTTCATTATAAAAAACATTTAAAAACTAGAATTACAAGAGAGCTTCCTCAATCTGCTACAATACTTCTACAAAAATCCTGTATCTGGCTTGGCACCTGTGGCTCAAGGGGCTAAGGCGCCAGTCATGTACACCTGAGCTGGCGAGTTCTAATCCAGCCCGGGCCCGCCAAACAACAATGACGGCTGCAACCAAAAAATGGCAAGGTGTTGTGGCGGCCACCAGTAGTCCCAGCTACTTGGGAGGCAGAGGCAAGAGACTCACTTGAGCCCAGGAATTGGAGGTTGCTGTGAGCTGTGATGCCACAGCACTCTATCCAGGGTGACAGCTTGAGGGTCTGTC
>CAUYON010148853.1:0-13043 GCA_963573935.1 Arctocebus calabarensis
TTTCTTTGGGAAACACTAGTCAAAGTGAATAAAAAATACCTCTTGTTAAATACCTACTAAGCCAACCTCTGAGGTCCTCCTTGTGGAGGACCTTTGTAGCCACATCCTGTCATTACCTTAATGTGCATGACTGCAGTAAAATGTCATCTTATGGGATCAGGTTCTAAATTCCAATAGTAGAGGGGAAGTTATATACTGTGAAATTTTCCCCTGGAAATGCTTTCAAATCAGAATTGATGACATGTTCATAAATCTATAGCCCCATAGAAGCTAACACTCTGATTATAATCAAAATTATAAGAAATTTCTACTAAGCTTGCAAAGATAAAAGAACTTGTTTCTTCTTCAATAATAACAGACCACAGAAAAAAGACAAGTTCATCAAATCCATAGTGTTTTGAATTTTCATTTCTGCTTAACCAATATCACCAAACAATAGCCACTTATTATCTCAGGATTCTCTATGTTTCCTGGGCTCAGCTGGATGTTTTCTTCTCTGTGGTTTCGGTCCCCTGTGGTTACATTCATCTGGAGGCTTCACTTGTCTGGCACATGCAAGAGAGCACACTCACATGTATGACTGCTAGGTGTGTGCCAGGAGATCAGCTGGGCCTGTTGTCTGAATGACCTTGATTCTCCACACAATTCTCTGTGTTGGGTAGCCAGATATAGTAGAGGACATTCAGTTAAATTTAGATTCAGAAAAGCAATGGATACTATTTTAGTGTCTGATGATTAATCTTATGTGTCAATTGGACTGGGTCTTAGTACCCAGGTAACTAGACAAACAAATTAATCCGAATGTTTCCTGAAGATATTTTTGGAACAGATGAGAATTTAAATCATTAGACATTGTGTAAAGCAGATTGCCATCCACCTGTAACATGAGTAGGCCTCATTTAATCAGTTGGAGGTCTGCATATGTTCTTAGCTAATAGGCTGAGAAGTGATCAGTTGGAGGTCTGAATGGAGTAAAATAACTGATCTCCCATGAAGAATACTGAGTTCTTCTGGCAGACGGCCTTTGAAGTGAAACTGAACATCAGGTCTTCCCTGATCTCCAGTCCCCAAAGACACCCTATAGATTTGGGATTTCTAGCCTCCCTAATAGTGCTAGCCAATTCTAAAACTAAACCAATATTTCCTCTCATCTTTCTTTAGATAAGTAGATGATAGAGATAGATAGATAGATAGATAGTTGCACACCCTATTAGATGTGTATCTCTGGACGCCAAATGCAATATTATTTTGTTAATCTGACCTGCTCCGTTTCCGCCCTGGGCCGGTTCACCCATCCTTAGGGCAACCTGGTGGCCCCCCACTCCCGGGAGGTCACCATATTGATGCCAAACTTAGTGCAGACACCCGATCAGCATAGTGCACTGCAGCCCAGAACTCCTGGACTCAAGTGATCCTCCTGTCTCAGCCTCCCGAGTCGCTGGGATTACAGGCATGCACCACTGCGCCCGGCTATTTTGTTAATCTGAATTCAATGAACATCTAGTATTTTTAATTTTTTCTTTTTCTTCTTTTTTTTTTTTTTATTTTGAGACAGAGGCTCACTTTATCATCCTCGGCAGAGTCCCATGGCATTACACAGCTCATAGCCACCTCCAGTTCCTGGGCTTAGGTGATTATCTTGCCTCAGCCACCCCAGTAACTGGGACCACAGGCCCCTGCCACTATGCTCGGCTATTTTTGTTGTTGTTGTTATTGTTGTAGTTAGGCTGGGACTGGGTTTGAACCCGCCACCCTTGTCATATGGGGCCAGCGCCTCACTCACTGAGCTACAGGTGCCGCCAAAATATAATATTTTTATTTGCTAACCCTGGCAACTCCAGGGGAGAAACCCTTGGATATGTAAATATTGAGGTAATGACATTTCCAGTGAGGCAAGTCTAGGGAAAACGAACAGATCAAATTGGCAAAAAGAACAAACGCTGGTAACACCTAGCTGAGTGGATGTATCTATTTCTAAGGCACATATTATTATATCTTGATAAATTTAATGGCCTTTGACACAGAAATCCTATTTACACCAACAAGGGAGTTTCTGATGAGGGCTTAAATAAAGCTCACCAGGTGACTCTGATGTACATCCTGGATAAGGGGCCCTGGCTAGGGGGCCCTAATTCAGGGAGAAAAGGCAGCTACTATTTACGAAGTAGATTGTTTACAGGGACCTAGCTCCAGGTCCTTTATGCTACTGTCTGTATTTAATCTCATGACAATTCTGCTGGTGAGGTATAAAGATTCTTTCTTCATGGATTTGTGTGACAACTTAAAATTCCTAACCACACAGATAGATAACAAAGGGGTTGCTCACCACACACACTGCCAGAGACAAGGATAAAACCTGCCAGCCTGGGCATCTTGACTTGCTGGTGGCAGATACTTAGTAAAGGAGTCTGGGCACATACCCTTGAGGAGGTTAATCTCTGTTCAGCCTGTGTGTATTCTACCTGCATTTCCAGTAAGGAGTCAGGCTTGGTCCCCTTTCCCCTTGCCACAGGGAAGGTTTATAGCAAGACTGAACTCGGGAGCCATTGGAAGTTACAATGTTTCCTCTGTACTTTGAAAAATCTTCAATTTATGGAAAGGATTGAGTCTCCTAACCAACTACAAACCACTTCATGAGGAAGACCTCAGAGGTTGATTTAGTTAAGTATTCATTTCTAACAAGAGGTATTTTTTATTCACTTTGACTAGTGCTTCTCAAAGAAAGTGTCCCAAAACACTGTCTCCTGCTACAGGATAGTTATTGGCTAGGAAATTACATTCCTCAGGCACTTGTTAGGGACAGGAGGGCCTCTGAAGACACAAAAAGGGGAGAGGAAGGAAGATTCCTCCCAGACAGGGATGAGGTCAGATGGCTAACGTTCTTTCAAGGAGTAGGGGTCTGAGCACTGGTCTAGGTCAATGCTTGGGGGGATCCTCTCATAGTCCATTAAGACAGGAAAGTGAGCTTGAGATAGATTTTCCTGTTTGTATGGCATAATGGATGGAGCGGTGTAGGGGTCCTGAAGACACTGAGCCAGCTAGGGAAATGGTCAGTTCAGCCTTGAGTAGTGGAGACACATGAGTGATGATGACAAGGGCCTTCCCAGGCTGTTTCTGGAGGAGAAAGTATGGAAAATGGGACTGTTTTGTTAAGAAGCATGAACACTGAACATTTTTACTAGTTACTTTTCCACATCCATAATGTTCTTACTATTGTACATTCCAATCAACTACAAGGCAAAGAACTCCTTTTTTTTTCCCTAAATCTGTACAATAATGAGTTTTCTAACATTATTATTATTGAGTAAATATAATATTGCTGGAATGTTAGATTACCCTTCATTCTTTCAATCTATTCCCATGTAAACAGCATATTTGACATGTCCATTTCTAAATGCAAGCACAATGTTGCTCCCTCAGGATATGTCTTGGAATAAGACTAGAGCTGAGGAGAAAACCTGATCAGTGAGTTTGCCCTTACATTGTGTCCAGTTTAAATTGAAACTGTGGTGTCACGAGAATTCCACACACTGCTGGCAGAGGATGAAGTGGCACAATGTATTTTAGCAGAGACACTGGAAAATTCTATGGGAGATGCAAGTGAGGCCCCTTCAGCTGCTGTCCTGTCAGGTCTCCTCGGCAGAGTCTTGGGCAAATGTGCAAAGCCTGTTATAGCAGCATGGCTAAATATTAACATACCCCCATAGCTGCCTAGTTAGAGATACCTCAGAGATGTGATTTTCAAAGAACAAAAATTCAAAATTCAGTAACTGCTATATAAATATGTTATGTACATACTTATAATTTAAACTATGCACAGTAATTGTTTTGCATGTATCCATAAGTACATAAATGTGGAGCAAAGTGTAAAAATGATAAAACAAATTTTGGATAGTGGTTCTCCCTGGGGGTTAGACAATCGGAGACATTACCCTGGAGCACCCACTCCATCATGTTTTCCTTTACAACCTTGGCTGTATACATGTTTGCCTATTATGGTATTTACTAAATATTTTAAAATATTTGAAAGCTGATATGTTTGACAAGAAGAAACCTTTAATGAGCTTTACCTATGAGTAATAAATAGCCCACTGTCCATTTAGAAAATGTGGAGAATGCATTCAAATACCAAAATGAATGTGTATATTCATAACCTTCAACCCCACTAAGCACTAGTAAAGCTGTTATCATAGAGGTGCATATACTCTGAATATATATATACACACACCTGTGCATACACACATTATGGATGCATTTTATATAGATCTAACTTAGGCTCGGTGCCTGTAGGTCAGTGGTTAGGGCACTGGCCACATAAACCAGGGTTGGTGGGTTTGAACACAACAAGGGCAACTACAACAAAAATTAGCTGGGCGTTGTGGCAGGCACCTATAGTCCCAGCTACTTGGGAAGCTGAGGCAAAAAAATTGCTTAAGCCCAAGAGTTTGAGGTTGCTGTGAGCTATGATGCCACAGCACTCTACTGAGGGCAACATAGTGAGACTCTGTCTTAAAAAATAAAAATACAGATCTAACTTAACTAGAATATATTAACTGTCTGTTTATGTGTGACAATAAATTTAGTGTCTGGAAGCTATACTCATTCATTAGCTCACCGGTCTATAGGTCAGAAATCTGTTGTGGCATGTATGACCTTATTTTCTGTTCAAGGTCTCTCAAGGCTGGAATCAATGTGGTATTATGCCCTGGCCTGAGGTCTTGTCTGGAATTGTGGGGAGGAAATTTGAAATTGACTCCACAATTTCAATTTAAACCAGACACAGTATTTAAGTACCTCCAAGATAATTTATTGTTGCGAGTAGAAATTATTTCCTCATAGCTATTGGACAGCATCCCATTTCTTTGATGACTGTCATCTGGGAATGTTCTCAGCTCCTAGGGGATAGTGCATATTCCTGCCATGTAGCTTCCTTCCTTTTCCCACCAGCAACGGTGTGACAAAGCTTCTCTGTGCTTTGAATATGCCTTCCCCTCAGCTGAACAGAAAGATAAAAGTCTCTGTCTTTAAATGGCTTGACTGATTCGATCAGGCCCACTCAGATAATCTCCTTCTTGCAACTAAAAGACCATAATCATATAAGTGATATTTTATTGTAGTCTCTGGGTCTATTCATACTTAAAGGTGAAGGGAATTACCTAAGGGTGAGGGCCATTTTAGGTCATCTTAGAATTCTTCCTGCCACAGAGAGATTCAGACCAAAAATGCAAACTTTAACAACAGTTTTTAGTTTTAAACTGTGTTTTCTAAGACAAAGTTCAGGCCCCTGTAATAGGGCATCATTGTGCTTGGTTGAGGCCGGCACGGTGTAAGTGACTCACCCAATCTTCTGTTGTCAAGGATGCGTCTGCCCCCTGGCTCCAGACTTCTGTCCAGCATCCATGTCATCTTGCCTTGTACTGTCCCTTCTACCTTGGAATCAATGGAAAACTGCTTCTCCAGTATCAAAACATATGGTAAACTGGAGGGACAGGAAGGGAGAGGCAATCATGGGAAATGCTGTGGTGATTTTTCTTCCCTTTCCACTCTTTGGCATATAACTCATTCTGTAACTCAGAACTGGCCGAAAGCTCACACATAATGGGAGTATATTTCAGCTCTTGATGGTACCCTTTTTCAGAGTCTCTCTATGTAGTAATATTTTTAGGTTTAGTCAACATCATGTTCTCTCTGAGAGGGAGGAGGTAGGTGTGACAGGGTATGTGCTGAATTCCTAATACCTCCCCCATAGGCACTTTATAGGTTTTATCATTTACCTCCCAGGGCAGCACTGATAAGAGGGTATCATGAGACCCACTTCACAGATGACCAAGCTCCAGCTCACAAAGACTAAGACCCTCTCCAGATCAGTTGCAGGATTAGAATAAGGTTCCACCTCTGACCCTGCCCACAATATAGCCAGCAGCTCCCCATTTGAAAGATAATTTAAATTTTCCCAACATTGTGCTGTATTGGGACTGACTCAGAAAACACTCATATTAAAACATCAGGTGATAGAGAAGAGATACTGTCCTTTGGGCCATGAGGCCTAGCTGGGAGGACAGCCACATGGATTAGTATGTCTCTGAGGTGAACTGTGGGAAGAGATGAAGGAACATGACCTCATGTGGAACAAAAGGTAAGAGGATGATGATTTCCTTCCTTTTTTACCCCTCTGTTCCCTAGAGGAGAACAGGAACAAGTCCTCTGAGGTCCACTTCTGTCTCTGTCTTTTTCACCTTCACTATCCCTTTGCCCCTGCCCTTTTGACTATAGGAGATGTAGACAGAAAGTAAGTGTCAGGGTTCCCTGAGAGGAGACAGAATGTTTGGAAGTACCCGATGATAAGAACAGTAGATCACGAGGCACAGGCACTGGGACCCATGCCCTGGGTGCTGGATCAAGCACCAAGCACTCGATCTCCACCTGCTTTTGTGACTCTTGACACCACTACCCCACAGCAAGGAGTCCACACATGACAGAAATATCTGTTTTCAAAGTGAGGCTCTCAGGGTGAGGTGACGTACACAGGAAACAAGAGCATCCCAGAATTACTTATTTGGGCCTGGCACCAGGATGCATGGACATCTCCTGTCTCTTCCTCCAGCGACTTGTCAGGCAGATGCAGTATGAAGATTTCATCTCACCTCATGAGAGAAGGGAACACACTTCTCTAATGTAAAATTGGGGGGTAGGGTGGGATAGCAGACAGGAAACCCCAGGAAACAGGCAGAAATGCAGTCAGTGGTAACTCCATTTCCAGCCCTCCCTCTAGCCCCATCAGGGCACTCAGACTACCATGTACAAATGCTAAAGACTCACAGGGAAATTAGAAACATGTGAGTGCTCTTCTCTCTACGAGCTATCTAGAAGAACGGGAAATAGTTACTGTACACTGGAGAAACTTGAGAGGCACCACCTTAACCAAGTGATGAAGGTTAATATTACTAATGACATCATGTAGGCATTATGTCCCCCAATGTGATATGACAAGAAAGCAACTTCAACTCAAAGCTATTCTTTCTCAAAACATATAACCGTGGTATAATCACAACAAAAACAACTCGCTAAGCCTATACTCCTCATGGCTGTCAGTGTAATGAAAGTTGTCTGGCAGTTCTTCAAATAGATAAACAGGAAGTTGCTTCCAATTCCACTCCTAGGTACATGCCCAAAGGGAATGAAAACCTATGTTTGCACTAAAACTTGCACATGTATGTATGCAGCATCATTGTTTATGATAGCCCAAAACTAGAAACCACACAAATGTCTACGAACAGATGAATGGATCAATGAAATGTAATATTAGGTCGTCAAGTATGAAATGTCTGATTTCCTTAAGTACTAAGTTTGACACTTGATAGCTCTGAAGTTTTACTTTGACCCTTCTTACTTTTATTGTGAAGGTACATACTCATTCTTTCAAATGTATATATTAGCTTGTGATTACCTTTCAATTTTTTTTTCTTTTGAGACAGAGCCTCAAGCTGTCACCCTGGGTAGAGTGTGGTGGCATCACAGCTCACAGCAACCTCCAATTCCTGGGCTTAAGTGATTCTCTTGCCTCAGCCTCCCAAGTAGCCAGGACTATAGGTGCCTCCCAGAATGCCTGGTGATTTTTTGGTTGTAGTTGTCATTGTTGTTTGGCAGGCCCGGCCTGGATTCAAACCCACCAGCTCTGGTGTATGTAGCTGGTGCCTTAACCGCTTGAGCTACAGGCACCAAGCCTATCATTCAATTTTTTTTTTTTTTTATTTTTGAGACAGAGCCTCAAGCTGTTGCCCTGGGTAGAGTGCCATGGCATTCCAACTCACAGCAAACTCCAACTCCTGGGCTCAAGCAATTTTCCTGCCTCTACCTCCCAAGTACTGGGACAATAGGTGCCCGCCACAATGCCCGGCTATTTTTTGGTTGTAGCCAAAATTATTGTTTGGCAGGCCCAGGCTGGATTGGAACCCGCAACTCTGCCATATGTGGCTAGTGCCTAAGCTGCTTGAGACACAGATGCTGAGACTCTTTCAATTTTTTTTAAGAGTTTTTTTTTTTTTTTTTTTTTTTGTAGAGAAAGAGTCTCACTTTATCGTCCTTGGTAGAGTGCTGTAGCATCACACAGCTCACAGCAACCTCCAACGCTTGGGCTAAGAAGATTCTCTTTCCTCAGGCTCCCAAGGTGCTGGGACTACAGGCGCCCGTCTCAATGCCTGGCTTTTTGTGTGTGTTACAGTTTGGCTGGGGCCGAGTTTGAATCCGCCACCCTTGATATATGGGGCCGGCACCCTACCCATTGAGTGACAGAAGCCTCCCATTTAAGAGTAATTTTTTATGAAACTATGGATAAGTAAAAAAATAGTGTTGTTTTTGAATCTGAGCTCCATCATGAAACTAAAACAGAATGCAAGCAGCTTGAAATATCAACCAAGTGTTTGGGAAGGATATGGCTAATGAATACAGATTGTGTCAATAGTTTAAGAAGTTGCCATGAGAGTGACTTGAGACCAAAGTGGATAAAGATGAGCCGCAAGCTACAGTGGAAGTAAATCTGTCTCAATCTACTCATGAATTAGCACAAGGTTTGATGTTCCTTACTGTTCCAACACCATTTGAAACAAATCGGCAAGGTAAACAAACTAGATAGATGGGTACTGCATGAATTAAATGAGTGACAGAAGAAAAATTATCTTGAAGCTTGCCTTTCCTTGCTGTCACAACATAAAGCAAACCATTTGTACACCATATTTCTATGTGTGATGGAAACTGGATTTAATCAACAAAATGATTGCATAAAGGTAAAGTGCTGAAACACAGTCAAAAACTGAATATTCTTCAAAAAAAGGTAATGGTGTCTGTTTGGTAGTCCAGAGCTGGTATCATCCACTACAACATCATGAAACGTGGTCAATCTATCACAGCAGATGTCTACTCCAACCATTTGGACAAAATGATGAGGATCCATGTGATTAAGCAGCTTAGATTGGTATGATGATTACATTGGTCAATACAGACAGGCCAATCATCCACTTTCACACAAACAACACTTCTCAAACTACAGAAGCTAGAGATGGAAACTCTCTGTCATCCACATTATACGCCTGACCTTGCACCAACTGACTACCACTTCTTCCAGGGTTGTGAGCACTTTTTGCAAGGAAAAATATTCAGCAGTCGACAAGCTACAGAAAACACCTTTCATGGCTACTACCTATTCAGGCCTCTTTGCCCTTGGCATACACAAGCTACTACTTAGACTAGGACCATATTTTGACTATACTTCTTCTTGTTTGAAATGTAATAAACTAAACTTTTGAATCGAAATCTGGCATTTCAGATTTAATGACCTAATATATTCATAGAAGATTTTTCAGCCATTAGAAAAAATGAAATTCGGACACATGCTACAACATAAAAGAAGCTTAGATATGCATCAGACCAGATGAAAGAAGCCAAATTATACAGATACCATATGATTGAATTTCTGTGAAGTGTCTAAATGGGTAAATGTATAGACACAGAAAACATATATGTGATTGCCTAGTGCTTGGGATGGGCACAGGGGTTTATGGTACTCTAGCATGACAGGACTTTTGGGGGCAATGGCAGTGTCAGAAGCAAGATTATGGTGATGGTTGTATACCTATACAGTCACCAAAATTTATCAGATTTCACCCTTAAAATGAGTGAATTTTATTTATATTGCAAAAAAAGACGTTTAAAATATGGTATTGATCTGTTCTTCTATTGTACCAGAGTAACAAATGTTTTTATACAAATGGATTGATGCACATGTTTTCTATACCTTCGAATGTACAATAGAAACTCCATAGTTGAACACCCCCCTACATTGATCACCTCCCTAAGTTGACCTAATTTTCACAGACTGGACACGTATCACATGTATGTATCAGTACAGCAGACCTGGTTCCTTGTGTTGTCTACCTTCATTTGTTGAACCAGTTTATCACGGTCCCTTAAGTGGTCAACTTATAGAGGTTCTACTATATAGCAAACTGTGGTTGGATCTCAAGCCTGCTGTCTCTGTCCTGTGTAACTCTAAACAAAGTCAATTCTCTCTTCTCCCTCCATCTCATATTACCTCAGGTCATGCTTGAGCACACAATTCAATGACATCTGAACACTTCCACATCTTGCAATTATAGCAATGGCTTGAGAGTGGGTCCATCATGGTGTCCAGAGCCTGGCCTCTGTGACAAGATGCAAGATGTCAGCATTATTACTTTCTTCATTTCTGTGTGGTCTTCCTCATATACCTCCACTTAGGGAGTCTAAATGGCTCTAACTCTTATGAGTATTTCCATGCAATATTTATCAAATGGATACATAAGTGAACAACATTTGAAACAAAAGTTTCCCTTGTAGAAATTCATCTTCAGGACATAGTGAAGGATGTTGATAATGTATCTGGTTATGAGGACTGCCATTCTTATAATTTTCTCCTTTCATATCTGGGGCTGAATTTAGGAAGGAAGAGCAAATGAAGAGGCAGGGGGGAGCAGAGGGAAACATTGATGGCAACGCACACACACACACACTGAGACACGGACCATGCTGTGTTATTATAACACTGGAATTCTCTCAAAGAGAGTTGTGGGGCTCAAGAAACACACATTCAGCTCACTAGCAGAAACAGCCACAGGAAGCATGCCCTATACTGTGCCCATTACCAGTGCACAAACTCTGAAAAGATACCATCCACACAGTGTAGCGAATAGGGAATATCAGAACACTCTAAATAACACAGAGTTATACATTTGATTATGTCGGCTCGGTGCCCATCGCACAGTCCTCAGGGCTCCAGCCAGATACACCAAGGCTGGCAGGTTCGAACCTGCCTGGGCCAACTAAACAACAATGTCAACTGCAACAAAAATAGCCAGGCGTTGTGGCGAGCACCTGTAGTCCCAGCTACCTGGGAGGCTGAGGCAAGAGAATCACTAAAGCCGAAGAGTTTGAGGTTGCTATGAGCTATGACACCACCGCACAAAGTGAGACTCTGTCTCAAAAAGAAAAAAAATTGGGGTGGTGCCTGTGGCTCAAGGAGTAGGGCACCAGCCCCATATGCTGGAGGTGGTGGGTTCAAACCCAGCCCAGGCCAAAAACTGCAAAAAAAAAAGAAAAATTGATTACGTCATATTCATAGGAAAGAATGCTAAAAGGCAGGAAAAACAGCTCAGATTGAAGATGGCGGCCAAGTAGCAGCTTCTGAGTAGCCGGACACAGTGAGAGTGGGGAGAGAGGACTCCAGGCATCTCTGGTCGGTGGGTTTCACCCAGACGCTTCCCTGTGGTGATACGGGAAGTCAGTGAGAGACTTCTGGACCCCACAAGGAAGACAGAAGCGGTGGAAAACTGGCAAGTTGTAAGTGTATTTCTTGGGGTCAGAGGCTGTCTGCAGCTGTAATCATAGCAACGGGGCAAGATTGCAGGCAGGAGAAGCCTTACCTGGGGGCTGTTCTGTTTTTTTTTTTTGGACTTGAACATTCGATTGAACTGCCTTGGGAGATCTTGGGCTGGTTGTGGATGACTTTGAGTGTTGTCTGGGGCCCCAGACTGAGCCACTGAGCCAGAGGGGAGCTAATATGGTTCAGTTGTGGACTGCCCCTGTGTGTTGCAACACCAGGATCAGCCAGGAGACCTTGGGCGATTAATCTAGTGACTGAGCTGTGATTGAGACACTGGTCAAGTGCAGAGATCCAAGTGTTTGGCAGATTAACAGCATGGCCCTCAGGGGCAAAGAGGGAGACTGGATTTGGGGCACTGGATAAGCAGGCAGCAACCCCAGGAGAGATCCAAGGGATAAGTGTTTTCCCTGGAAAGCTTCTGCTTGGTCAAGTTTCCTGACTTGGAGTGTCTTTTGAGTGGGCTGAGGAGTCATTTGGGCTCCCAAGTCTGCAGGGTCTGAGAAATCAGCAGAGGCCTCCAGTCCCCATCTCCTACAGCTATATCAACATTGTGATTAACATCTCATACCTCAGAAGTTCACCTCTTGCTTGATCAACACTTAGCAAGATATATATACTGTTTGGTTTCTTGGTTTGGGGGGTTTTGCTTTTGTTTTTGTTTTTCTTTTAATTTCAATATTTTTCCTTGACTTCTAATTTCTTTTTTCCCCACCATTCTAGTTTAAATACAAACCTCCTTTTTTGCCTTCTTTAACAACTAGAATTTCAGCTTTGTTAGTGTTTATGTCCCTATTATTTTTTCCACTAATTTTATCCCATAAGGGTCTTTGCTTGTTTGTTTCAGTGTGATTTACAGTATTTTTGTCTTTTCTCTCTACCTGGTGGAGGTAGGGTATTGTGTGTGAGCTGGCTGGCAAAGAGCTGTTGACCTCAAGGGAATCACCCAACCCAATACCCCCAGAGGTTGGGCGCCTTTAAGGTTGGGTCATAGTACCCTACTATACATCTATATTTCTCCTCTTTCTTTCTTTCAGTGCCTTTCTTCTTTTTGTCAGTATTTCCTTTTACTCATACCTTCTTCTTTCTCTCCCTCTTTTTTTTTCCTCTCTTCTTTAAATCTTTTTTTCCTTCTTGCTCTTCAATCTTTTCATCCTTCTGGTCTGGCATCAAAAGGACTCATTAATACTTTAGGCAAGTGGTAAAGTAACTTAAAGGGCAAGAAGAAGTGAAAGGAAAATTAGGGTAAGGAAACGGATACAAGAAAGCACGCATGAAGAAGAATCAGCAGAAAAATCCTGGCAACATGAAATCCCAGGCCAGAGTAACCCTTTCTAGGGATTGTGGGATAGCTATCACAGAAATTCCCCCTATAAAGAAATATTAGAAATTACATAAGGGGAATTTAAAATACAGACAACGAAAACAATGAAGGAAATTGCTAAGAAAGTGGAAAACATCAAAAAACAATGAAAGAAACTTTAATAGGAATTGCAATTCCTATTAAAGTTCCATTGTCATATTTTAAAGACCTCGAAAAAGTAATACTTCATTTTATATGGAATCAGAAAAAACCTCGAATAGCCAAGACATTACTTAGAAATAAAAACAGAGCAGGAGGAATAACGCTACC
>CAUYON010148856.1:0-11546 GCA_963573935.1 Arctocebus calabarensis
TTTATATAGTGATCAAGAAAATGCCATGAAGGCTATCTGTAACAGTACGATCAAAACATTTCTGAATGTATATGAATCGTGCCCTATGATTGCACCAATGTACAGAATTATGATTCAATAAAATTATAAAAAAAAAAACCCTCCCACTACCACCACCTGCCCACACTCCTTAGTCCCACATGTGCCCCTCCCCACTCTGTCCCTCCTCTGAGCTTGCTGGACCTGGGGACAGATGGTTCAAATCCAGTCCCAAGACTATACATTGACTTAACTGGCCCCTCACTTGACCATGAGGGTCTAATCACAGAAACTGTGGGTCGCTCATCCCAGCCACTGCAGGGCCCAGTCCAGTGCCTGCTACAGAGATGCTGAATTAAAGTGGAATGAATGAATGAATGAATGCACATTTTGATTTCTGAAAGCAGACTTTTTAGGAAATGTCTGGAATGAAGCCCTGGCAGTCTTCACAGTTTTATTGTGGTGAGAGCCGAGGGTGGGGTAGAGGGTAGAGGAGTTAGGACTACTTGTTTACAAATCTTAAGTTTAAGTCTCAGGCCTGATGAGTACAAGAAGGATGGGGACAGACAGCTTCTCCAGGGCAGCTTCCCTGAGTCATGGTAGTGCCTTGGCCTGTCCGAACTCCACTTGCTGAACCTACAGATGGCTTTGCCTTGCCCCTGTGGGGAGGGTGGGCAATAGTTTAGTTTAGAAAGAAATTATTCATGACTGCTGACGCTGTCCCATAAAGCATTTCTGATTCATAACAAATGCCTTTGTGTGTGGGGTTCACGCAACATTGGGTTATCTATAGCAGAATTTTGAGGTGTTTTTGCTATTTTTCTATTAAAATTTAATTTATTTCAGGTATAACTTCAAGGCTATGAAATGCACAGATCTTAATGTTACAAGTCAATGAATGCTGACAAATATATATGCCAATATAAACCTACACCCCTAATATTTCTGGCACCCCAAAAATTTTCCTCATGTCCTTTCATAATTACCCTCCACTGCAGGGTGATTTTGAAAAGTTAAAAAACATATATATGGCACTGACTTTATTGGAGCTTGCACACTGCTCAAAACTGACAGGCATATATGAATGAAATAATTAGAAATCAACACGTAGGACATGGATCTAGAGAAGAGAAGTGAGTAAAAGTGTGTTCTTGGGGAGATGTTAAAAATTTGGATACTCAGGCCCACCCAGTCCCATTAAAACAGAATTTCTTGGCATGGGATCCAAGAATACATATTTCAAATAGAAGTCCCCAGAAATTCTGATGGGAATGGGGGCAGAGGGTGGCACAAACTACACCAGGGAGACCAAAATGGCCTGTTATGTTTGGACAGAGAAAATTATTGATAAATGAAGAAATGGAGTGTCAGGGAAGCTAAATGGCTTTTCAAGATCACACAGTAAATTCATAGCATGGGTTGCATTTCTGGGAGAGAAGAAGGAAAGGCTAGGGCCACGGTCATCCACACTGGCCCAGAGAACCATTTGCCCCTGTGTAGTAGGTGGAGGTGACCAGGACCCAGAGTGCAAACCCAGCCTCAGCTACCTCATGGCCCTCACCCTGCTTATCAGTTCTGATAGAAAATAAAGCACCTGCTCACCCTGCAGCTGCCAGGCCTCCACAGACCCACAGCCTCCAGGATTCATTGGTGACAACACAGCCTGCCCCACCTGATTCTTCTCTTGACAGTACATTCCAGAGACGAAGCTGCTCTGTGGCAGGGTGGCAGGCTTGCTACTGGTTGACAGAAAAAGGTCAACGGGACAATTTATCACCCAGTGGAATTTCCACCTTCCCATCTGCCAAATGAACAATGCCATTGACCAGCCATCCAAGTGGGACCCCATCCAGCCATCCTGCCTCTCGAGTGCCACTGCCACACAGGCAGCACTCTGGTGGCACCTCAAGCAGAACTGTCCTTTCTTTCCTCACCAGACAAACCCAAACATCTGATAAATCATCAGAACGAACTGTCATCCTGCTGAGCCTTTGATCTTTCCAAGTGTCAGTTTTCAGGCAATGTGTGGGATTCCCATTGGCAGGACTGTGGAGACAGGCAGTGAGCCTGCACTCAGAACAGTGCAGTGTCTCTAACCCTCTGTCCCTTTGCCCTCAAAAAAAGGTAAATTGAATGAGCAGAGTCCACCGGCCTGCTTTGAGGGGGTGCCAACACCAGGATCCAAGGGGAGACAGAACCTGAGAGCAACCAAGAGGCCCTGCCCTCCGTCCCCACTCGAGGGCTGTGACTTGCATTGCTCATTCACCGTGGTGACAGAGCACCGTCCTTCAGCCTCTAGCCTCTACCCAGCTCCTCTCCCAGGCCCTGACAACTCTTGCCCCTCCCAAATGGATCAGTGATAGGGGACTCCACACCTTGGTCCCCAGATTCACCCCCAGAAACATCTAGGAGGCCCACTGTGAGAAGAGGTAGATGGAGAGGTACAGGGAACGTAAGGACTCTTCCCGGGACCCTGCGGGACCCTCCTGCCCCATGAACCTGGACAAGCTACTTCAATCTCTGGGCTCTGGTTTCCTTATTTGTAAAACGTAGGGGTCAAATTAAGTTGGCTTTCAGCTCCAGTATTACGGGTTACAGTCTCCCCCTCCCACACTGAGGGCCTTGAATTTATTTGGTCTGTTTTGTTTCCTATTGGATGCAGACCTGCTGGCGCATAGCCCAAATGGGCAAAGGTCTAGCAACCAAGTAGGAGGGTAGGCGCCTGTGCATAAGATTCTTAAAGGTAGAGCTCTTTCCGTGTTTATCTTTGCATCCTTAGGACAAAATAGGTGTTCAATAAACACTTATAAAATGAACGAGCAACTCCTATAAAAGCCAGGGTTCTGCGTGACCTATTTCTGACTCCCTCTAGTATTCAGAGGAACAATGGGTACTCGCCAACTGAAAAGGAAAGTCATTGCAATCACCATTGCGTCTCTCGAGAAACATTTCAGGAGGGTGGGATTCACAACCCTCAGAAAGCCTTCTTGAAGTCCCCGCCCTCTTCTCTCCAGGTGTCTTACACCGGCTGTCCTTCGTGAACCTCTTCCACTAATCCTCACTCTCAACACACTATTTTTCTTTTCTGCATCACAAAAGCCAGGTGTGAACCAGGAAAAACTGCATTTCCCTTACCAGCCTGGAGAAGCAGAAGCAAAAACAAAATTGTTTTTAGCAGACCAGGCAAGGGCTGGAGGAAAGGATGTCTAAGAGGGCCAAGGAAGAGTCCTATTTGTTAACTTCCCTATCGTGAGTAAGTACTGGTGTGAGTGAATGGATACTGGGGTGTTCTTGGCATCATTACCTGTGAAAATCAATTTCCCAGGCATTGACAGTTTTGAAGGAGTGACCTAGGTGATCCAGTTATGGAAGGAGCCAGATAGTGTCCCCAGGCAGCCTAAGATCCATCATTGTATTCCTGTGCCAGTTAACATGTTAGTCAATGCCCGGCCACGTAGAGGGTGGTCCTACAAAATTACAACACAGTATTTTTACTGCACCTTTTCTATGTGTAGACGTGTTTAGATACGTGTTTAAATCCCACTGTGTTCCATTTGCTGACAGTGTCGAGCACAGTAACGTGCTGTACAGGGGTGTAGCCCAGGAGCAGCAGGCCACACCATGCAGCCTAGGGGTGTGGTAGGCCACGGCATCACATGACGTGACGAAATCATCTACCGCCACATTTCTCAGAATGGTGCCCCATCCTTAGGAGACATCTAACTGTATATACTTTCATTGCTCTAAATTTCAGAGAGGTGTGGGCTTCAGTCAATTCACAACAGAAAGAAGCAACTTTATGCAGCCATTCAACTTCTCCATGTGACTGTTAAATCCAGAAGGTAAAAGAGTAATAAGCAATGATTCTGCCACAGTGGGTTGGAGGGGGGCTTGGGAAAGTTTTTTAAGCCCCTTAGTCTCAATTCCACTCCTCCATTCTGTGGAGATAATTAGGATTGTTATGGAGTCTAAATGAAATAATAAAATATAAAAACTTTAAGTCTTGGCCGATAGCAAGGATCCACTAAATGTTAGTTATTATTGTTCAGATTACGGTGATTCTCTAGCATTCCTTTGAGCTTGAATAGCCCATGAGTGTTGTTTGTTTGGCCCAAATGCAGAGCTTTCTGGGTAGAGGAAGTAAGTAAAACACGCACAGGAAGCCAAAAAGTTGGCATTTGACAGTGTTGGGAATGAGTAGGGGCCTCATCAAGTGCTTGTTTGAATACATAATTCATCAGGTGTAGTTGGGAAGAGAAAAATATATGCAATAGACCTCTATAAGAGGGAAATAAACATTTGACACTCAATTAGTCCTAGAGGATTTCCTTACTTCACTGGTCAAAAGGTGAAATTTCCCTGCAAGAAAATACAAGGGAAATAAAGCCCTTCTCATTTGGTCACTGATATGGTGACACTGTTTAGGTCAGGGGCGAGGCATGAAGGTCTGGAGACAAACCCTATATTCCTCCCCACTGTGCTGAAGGCGATTTTAACTGCCTTTGTGCAGAGCGGGTGGAATTCTAGATTCTTCCAGCTGTAAGGCCTGCTGGGCCGTGTGACAGCTGGAGCAGTTTCCAATGACTTCTTCACTTCCAGCTGCTTCTCTGTTTGCTCTCTTGTTAGGGCTACAAGGAAAAACTCCTCCTTTGTTTATTTGTTTGTCTATGGAGATTATGCCAGCCCTCTGCCAGGCTCTGCCCTGAAGGAACTCACTTTACCGCCTCTGACCTACCTGGTGGTAAGCCCGGACTGTGGCCTTTCCTCATTCCATCCTAAAAAAGCAAAAAACGGAAGAAACACACAAATAAGGAACTTCTGAGTGCAACCAAGACGGAAAGGTTGATCTGTGAAAATGGGTCAGTTGAAAAATCTGGGTTGTTGAAAAAAAAACAAAACCCGAAAGCCTGAGACAGTCGCAACACGGGACGGATCTGCGGGCCCTTCCACGTCCAGGGAGCCTCAGGTGACACTGGTCAGACGTTCTCTGTCCTCCCCTCCTCTCCCAGCCCTTGAGGTTAGTTCCTACCAGCAGGTACTGGAGTGAGTAATCCTTAAGAAGCTTAAGAAGTCAGTCTACCAAAGGGGAAAGCCTGGAAGTTCAGAGATTGGCTTTTTCATTGTGAGTAGGGTGTCTTAAAGGGCCCTGAAGAGCTCTGATAAAAACCCACTCCTGCCCCCACTTGGCTTATCACATTTCTCCTCTCATGAGATGAGAGGATCTGAGCAAGAGGACCAGGGCGGTGGGATCTGCAGAGCTTTGGCCGAGTCTCTCTCTTTCCTAGTTCGGTGGGTGATGGCAAGTGACTTAACTCCGCTGAGGCTCACTTTCATGACCTGGAAATAATAATATCACAGATAATAATACTTGTATGATAAAGCTGCTGTGAAAAATGAACCTGAGAGAACAGATGACAAGTACTGGGCAGCAGCCGGCACAGGATAACCAGTGACACAAGTTACCAGGAACCGCCGGTTGATAGACTGGCCCTTTACCATTCACATTGCCAAAAGTTCCCGGTTGGGACTTCAACATGCGGTCTTCCGGAAAGGAAGAAAACCTAGCAGCCTATTCGCATGCATTGAGCCAATTTCTGTGGTGAAGTAAGTATTTTACTCTCTAAAAACCTTATCTGGGGGGTGGCGCCTGTGGCTCATCGAGTAGGGCACCAGCCCCATCTACAGAAGGTAGCTGGTTCAAACCCCGCCTCAGCCGAACTGCAAAGAAAGAAAAATAGCCAGGCGTTGTCGCGGGCACCTGTAGTCCCAGCTACTCGGGAGGCTGAGGTAAGAGAATCGCTTAAACCCAGGAGTTGGAGGTTGCTGTGAACTGCATGATGCCATGGCACTCTACCAAGGGCAATAAAGACTCTCTCTCTAAAAAAAAATAAAAAAATTATCTGGGGCTCAGCACAGTGGTGCCAGCACCAGCCACATACACCAAGTGTGGAGGATTCAAACCCCGTGTAGGCCAGCTAAACAACAATGACAACTACAACAAAAAAATAGCCGGGCTTAGTGGTGGGCACCTGTAGTCCCAGCTACTTGGGAGGCTGAGGCAGGAGAATCGCCTAAGCCCAGGAGTTGGAGATTGCTGTGAGCTGTGACGCCTTGGCATTCTGCCAAGGGGCAACATAGTAAAACCTCTGTGTCAAAAAAGAAAAGAAAAGAAAAAACATAATCTGGTTAGTATTTGGAATTCAGGAATAATGTAATAATTGTCATAGGAATAGGCATACTAATTCAAGTAATAAATAAAACCTCTAGCGTTTTATTCTTCACTTCTAAATAAGTGGAAGTTCCTGAACCTTTAAATATATGATAATAAGTAGAATTTATAGGCTAGAATTTTCCTTCTTCCAGATACTTTATAATAAATCCTATGCTTCAGACTCTGGTCATATCAGATTCCCATGTGCAAAAAAGCTGAAAATGGGATATAAGACAAATGTGATTTGAAGTGGGGATTATTTCTCTCAGAGACAAAATTGCTAAGGGAAGATGGTTTGATGCCCTGCCTTAAGGAATTAAAGACTCTTCCATGGAGGAAGGCAATAAGCAGGTTTTGTTCAACCATTACAGTGCCATTCTTTCATTCACAAAGCAAGCATGTAACTATCTGTTTCAGGCACTGTGCAGGATGTGGGGGATACAAAGATGAATTAGACATTCATTAGATGTGGTCTTGACCTTCAGGGAGCTCTTGGTAGGGTCAGAAGTGAACACAGCTACCAGGCAATTGGGATCAAAGGGAACAATGGGATTGTGGCTGCACATGGTGGGAGCTGATTGAAGACCTCCCCTCCAACCAATGGCATCAGGAAAGGCTTGATCAAGTACAAAAGAGCTGTTGAATTGGTTCTTACAGAATGAATCGAGTTTGTTAGAAGGAAAAGAATGAACAATAAAAATCCAAGCAGAGATAATGAAATGAAGGAGCAAATGTACAATAGGTGTTCCAGGTGTAACAGAGGTAGATGACCCATAGTGTGGGTGTGCGTGTGTACCCACCACTGGGACTCGGGGCTAGGATCATAAATAGCCAAAATGGACTGTGAGATGTTTAGAAATGAGTAAGAAGATGGAAGAAACCAGTAGAAGGGGTGGTAGGTCCAACAAAATGAGGACTTTCTTTCAAGATGCAAATACTTAGAACATCTTAGCTAGGCCGCTCCTCTCTGAGCTTTGCAATGCTGCCCAAGGATGACAAGAAAAGGAAAGATGCTGGAAAGTCAGCCAAGAAAGACAAAGACCCTGTGAGCAAATCTGGGGGCAAGACCAAAAAGAAGAAGTGATCCAAAGGCAAACTTCAGGACAAGCTCAACAACCTAGTCTTATTTGACAAAGCTATGTATGACAAACTCTGTAAGGAAGTTCCCAACTATAAGCTTATATCCCCAGCTGTGGTCTCAGAGAGACCAAAGATTTGAGGTTCCCTGGCCAGGGCAGCCCTGCGGGAGCTCCTTAGTGGAGGACTTGTCAAACTGGTTTCAAAGCGCAGAGCTCAAGTAATTCACACCAGAAATACCAAGGGTGGAGCTGCCTCTGCTGCTGGAGAAGATGCATGAACAGGTCTAACCAACTGTACATTTGGGAAAATAAAACTTTATTGAACAAATGAAAAGAAAAAGATGCTAATACTTGAACATTAGGAGAGTTAGAAAGGAAGTGTCTCAAAAAGCAGATCATTCCTTAATGAACCCCAGGACCAGAAAAGTTAATGAGATAAATTGTGCTGTGTACCTGTTTGGCCTTCTTTAATCCACCATCTGCATGTTTCTGGTGGGTTTTGAAGTTAGGGTGCAGATGTAATAGCACATTTTTTAAAAGTCCACCTAAGGGGTGTGTGTGTGACTCCAGCAGTTCTTCCTGGGTGAGGATGTAAGATGTTGTAGAGCAAATGCACACCTTTTTCTCCACTTTGGTTTAATTATTTCTTTTGTTTGTTTGTTTTATTCCTGATTTCAATAGTCATACGTGTTATTGTTTAAAATGTGCAAATGGAGGCTTAAAGAAGGAAAGGAAACTTTCTGTATGTATTCTACATATAATTCACATAGAGTATACGTGTAAAAATTAAATTGGATTTTTGCTTTTGCTTTTGTGCTTCAAAATGTTTTCCCATCTGAGAGATCAGATAAAAATAATTCTCTTCTATTTTCTTATAGTCCTTACATGTTTTTAGCTCCTAAATCTGTATTGGATTTATTTAATAAATAGTCTTAGGTGGGATAAAATCATGGTACATTTATGAGCCTTGGGCTTATTTTTCCTATTAAGCTACTCATTTATTCCTTTGTCTTATCATTAGTTTTGTCCATTTCCTGTTTTCATAGTTATCAACAGTCAGGCATGTGTTTCCTGGGTGGTTTTCTTGCAGTCATAATAAAGTGCTATTGCTAAAGCCATTCCTATGCTTCTGTTATTTCTGTCCCCAAATTGGCTAACAGGGCCTTGGCCTTCTGCCCCATTGGCCACCTCCTCAAGTCTGCTTTGTTGCCAGCAGCTTAGAAACTCATGCCCCCATTTGAATCTCTCTGGAGGCTTTTAGCAACATCTGCCTGACATAGTCCTGTACAGTATCTCCTGAGGCCCTTTCCAGCTGAGGACGGGTGGGACTACCTCAGAAGATATCACCCACCTACTCTCAAACCTTGAACAATGACAGACCTTCACTCCTCCCTTAAGCAAACACCATGCACGGGGATACTGGGTGAATGAGACGCAGTTCCTGCTCCCAAGACACTCTCTTATCCTTTCAGAAGGCTCCAGAGGAGCTGCCTACTTGAGCGACCTCATGGGCTGACATCATGGGAATCTGCCCAATCTCACGCAATTTACTCAACAAATATTTGTTGAGCTCCTACTATTTGCCAAGAACTGTGCTGGGGGCTGGTATACAAGACTTCAAGGAGCTTCCTGCTGAGTAGAAGACATAAATAAATAGGCAGTTACACCACTGCAGGATAAGAGCTGAAGTAGGTGAAAGCATTCAACCCTAGGTGTCAGGAGTTTCTGAGCGATTGACCCTCTGCCTGCCAAGGACTTATCAGCTGTCTTAAGGACACCATTTGTTTTACTGCCAAAGAAATAGCAAAGTCAATTGTAATCTAGTTCACTTGACACCCTTTTCAGACTGACTCTGAACTCCCTTCAGGCCCAACTATTAGAGTTCAGGAGGAAATCAGCTAAGGTGGATGAATGAAAAAATAAATAAATGGTTTAAAGAATTAAATGAAGTAAGGGATAAGTGAATGATTTGGTCCTCTTGGCCGGGAAATTTGTCTGGCTACTTGCTTTCCTAGCAGTCAACGCCAAGAGCAGCAGCCTGGGAAGAGATAACACAAACCAGACACCAAAGAAATGTCTTTTCCTTTTATCCCAGTGACCCAAATCCGTGGGCCCCACTGATGTTTGTTTTGACTTCTTGGCTATGAAGCCTAGGGCAGCTCTTATATGGTGGGTTATTTAGTTGACAAATCTTTTAATGGGCAAATTAGCAAGCAGCTTCTGTGTTCACCTGATAGGCCAGAAGACAGCCTTCAGCCACACACAGACCACTGGAGAACAGGCTTTCCCCTTTATCCCAAACTGCAACCAAATCTTGATCAGTCTGTGATAAGGTCTTGGAATAATCTGAGCCTTCTCTATTTGCCTGTCCATTTAGGTATTGGGGAAAAGGGAGGAAAGATAGTGAAGGAATGTGAAACCTAAGTTATGAACATAGCTGCTTTTTAGTGGTTTTCCAAGTAAATTTGCTAGAAGAAATTAAAAGTGAAAATAAGTCTTTGAAATTTCTTTTGAATTTTGACGGCCCCTGAATATTTTTCTGGGCCCCATTAAGATAAGGAACCAAGAGTTAGTTTTAGAATAGGTGTTTTTATCCTCAAAAATCTCTTATTTTGAGGTTTTCCTTGCTCTTTTTTCACCCATTAATTGACTTCAAAGCTAGCTGCAGGGTCACCTTTGTAGTTCTAACACCTGAACCTCATTCACCAAAGAGATAAGTCCCCTTATGCCTAATAATTCACACTTGTTTTTCAGAATGTGCGAGGGTACACGTTTTGTTTAAATACTTGTTTTTGTACAGATAAAGTCAAAGTTACAAGTGTGCCTGTCACCCAGATAGTATGCAGTATACCCAATAACTGTGAGTTTACCCCTACCCTCCTCTTGCCTCCCCCCATAATTCTTTTTTTTCTCACAATTTGCATGTGTATTTTAGCATGACAAGTCTTTTTTTTTTAGTAAGACATAAATACATAGATTATGTGTACATGGATGCCTTTATAGAGTACAGTGTGCTGATTTTACATACAATTAGGAATGCTTACATCAAACTAGTTTATATAGTTTTACTTAATTTACTTTTTTATTGTGTTAAGATCTGTACTTAATAGATTTGACATGTACCCTTGCAATATGAACCATAGGAATCATCCCACCATTTTACCCTCCTTCCATCGAATCTCTCCCCTCTCATTCCCTTCTTCTTCCCTCCACCATCAAGGGCTATAGTTGTGGTTTATCTTTCTCATTAAAGTGTGAGTGATTAAAAATTGATTTCATAATAATACTGAGTAAATTGAATACTTTTTCTTCCATTCTTGAGATACTTTACTAAGAAGAATATGTTCCAGTTCCATCCATGTAAACATAAAAGAGGTAAAGTCTTCATCTTTTTTTTTTTTTTATAAAACACTGCAATTATTAACCTGTTTCTGTACTGGAATTCTACATAATTATTATTTTTTCTTTTTATTATCTTTTTATTATTCTTCATTACATTATTTCCCCCACAGAAAAGAATACAGAAAACATTAAAGCTCCTGGTTGAGGGAGAGAATTCCAGTGGGGAGAGAGAAGCTCTCTCCATCCATTTCTCTCCTGGTCTTTCCCCATCTCCTCCTTTAGGCCTTTAGTCTCAGGGTATATATAGGTGTATGGGTTCCTTGGCCAGGAAACGAATGAATACAGTCCTTTTCACCAGGGGCAAGGTGAATGAATGTATCAATGAATAGATACAGTCCATTCATGGAATTGAGGCCTAGGAAATTCACAAGAAATTGACCTAGGCGTAGGAAATGGGGGTTCCACATTTAGTCCTAAGTGTGAAGTGAAGGAAACACCAAGGCACAGGTGTCTCCTCAGCAGTTGTCCAGCCTTTTTGGCAATTGGAGCCTCTGGTGGAGGTTGGAGGTCCCCCTCCTTGCCTGTCATCCAGCCCGCTGGCTCTTCAGCTCGCTGCCGCACCACCCACACTGCCAAGGAGAAGGCAGCAGGTTCACCAGCCCCGCTGAGCTGGCTAGGGCACCAATTGTCCTGCATCAGTTCTCCCTCTCTGAGTAGAAACTCCAACTGCTGTTAGGGAAAAGGGGCGAAGACTCGATCTAACTGCTTCCTGCTGAATCGGGCGATGATAGAAGGGGGCAGTTAGGGTTTCTCCAGAGGGAAAGTGATACAGGGGTTCATGGCCTGGAATGACATTTTTGGAAAACATAAATCTGATTAGTGTAATTAGTAATAGT
>CAUYON010148859.1:0-42158 GCA_963573935.1 Arctocebus calabarensis
GGGCCGGGCTGGATTCGAACCCACCAGCTCAGGTGTACATGGCTGGTGCCTTAGCCCATTGGGCCACAGGCGCCGAGCCTTTTTACTCTTTTTTTGATCAGCATAATTTAAGTGTGCCATGAAAGTTTAACTATAGGTTCAAGTGTGCCATGAGATTAAAAAAGGTTGAAAAACACTGTTCTAGGGTCTTCCAGTGACTTCCTTTTAAGAATAAGAGAAGCCGTGGCAGACTTCTTGCATCTCATTGGCCATCACTAGGTTACATGCTGGTGCCTGAGCCAATCACTGTACTGGAGTTAGAGGGATGGCCTTCAGCAGGGTGAGTTGTCGTCCCCTGAGGTACTAGGCAGTGGAAACTGTGCTTCTTCTATATAAGGAAGAAGGGAGAATTGGGTTTGGTAGTCAACTAACAGTGGCCCCTATAGAAAGCTAGCACAATTCAATGTGGTGCATATGACAGGTGGTTATTTTGGTGGACTGTCGGGATATAAAAATACTATTGGAAGTTACTTGGTTATCAGGGTAGTTAAAACTTAGTAAGTAGGAGAATATTACCTCTACCCTGAAGTTTCATAATTAAGAATATGAATATATATAGGACTGCTGTGTTGTTCTGCTGATGAACTCCTGCCTCCACAGGGGAAAACAGATGTTTAGAGTAGAGAGTTAGAAAAGAAGGGAGAAGAAATGAATCCAAGTTCTGCTGCATAATAGTCAGGTGTTTCATCAACTTAGCTGCTTGAGTCCCTGGAGAGGAGGCGAGATGCTCTGAGTCAGATGTTTATACATAAGTAGTAAATCAAAAATAAATTAGCCTTTTGCTACATCAAGCGGCCTGTGGTGGTGTTTAGTCACATCAGATTTCTTACTTATTCACGTTAACAGTAGGAGCTAACAGGATGCATATAACAGATAGGACAGGATCCAGACCACACTCTCCCTTGGGAGTGGTGGGAAGTTCTGCAAATTTTTGATTATTCACAGCAGTGGATAACAGCCAGAGCACAGCTAATCTAAACTGGCAGTCAAAAGGGTTTCTTCTCAGCAGCTATTACGGGTACATGAACCTGAGTGTGTCTGCTTTTTAGTTACTGAAAAATCTGTCTTCAGAATTGGAAGTCTCTCCGTTTCCTCCCTCTGCTCTGCTGCTGTTCTTTGGACCTCTGTTTCACTCAGACGGAAGAAACCCCACATCTTCGCATATGCTGCTCCTTCCTAGATTACCCTTTCCTGCCTGTTCAGCTGGTAAATCTATGCAAACTTCTGTGAGGCTTTGGAAATCTTCCTCCACTAATGATTTCCTGCCACTGAAGTGACTGAAGTGTCCCATTGTCTTCAGAATTTCCCCAGCCTACAGAGAAGCTTCTCAGTGCCCAGAAGGGTGACAAACCATTTCAGGTTGCCTGGGACCAGGCCAGGAAGGATGTCCAGGGATGTGTGTATTTTCAGTGCTAAAAGTCCAGGGATAACTGGGATGAGTTGGAAGTTCTAGAATAGCAGCCAGTTGGGAAAGAGGAGAAAAGAGTCAGAGGGGGTTGGGAAGACAGAAGCAATGGGCTCTGGGAGGGTGACGTGGTGACAAGGCTGTCACACACCCCTCTCCCTCAAACCCTGGCATTCAGAGCCTGCTCCAGGCTTTGAAAGACAGTGAATAAGAATAGTTTGGAGATGGAGATGATCAGCAAGGTGTTGCTGTTTTCCCTTTAAAATATGTTTGTTGAAAGGGTCACTGTTAAACAGAGGTAGTGACTGTTGGATTGTCACGACCTCAGTCAGGCATTTGTGAGGCACTTACTGAGAGTTCTGCCTTAAAACGATCACTTACTCCTGTCCATTCCTCCATTCATTTATTCATTCAACAGATTTTCGCTGAGTGACTTCCACTCCAGGAGCCATCAGGTGTGAGGAGCCGTGGCAAGGGCCTTGTCCCCCTGGAGCGGAGTCACATCTTCCTCATGGCTGACGGGTTCCCTGGGCAGTGGGATCTCAGTGGACTTGCAGAGTGGTCAAATGGTCAGCAGAACCCTGGCAAGTTTGAAAAGTTCTTGCTACCACAAGTACTTTGAGCCACCCAGAAATGAGAATAGCTAATTACAATTCACATCAGCTTGGTTGCGCCTACGAGAGGAGAAAAGCAGATCACCCTTTGGCTTAACTCCATAGCTCCTTTTCTTTTCCTTTCTTTCTTTCTTTCTTTTTTTTTTTTTTTTTTTTTTGAGTCAGAGTCTTACTTTGTCACCGTTGGTAGAGTGCTGTGGTGTCACAGCTCACAGCAGCCTCAAACTCTTGGGCTCAAGTGATCCTCTTGCCTCAGCCTCCCACGTAGCTGGGACTACAGATGCCCACTGCAGTGCTCAACTATTTTTTAGAGACAGGGTCTTGCTCTTGCTCTGACTTGTCTTGAACTGAGCTCAGGCAGTCTACCCAGCTTGGCCTCCCAGAGCGCTAGATTACAGGCGTGAACCACTGTGCCCGGATGCTTGACAGGACAACACCTGCTTGCACCCTCCTTAGTGCTGCACGTGTGAACTTGCCCCTCCAGTTTCATCTTCACCATCACCTCCTGATGTGAACCTGCATAAGGGCCTCTCCTCTGAGCCCTTGTGGCTTCCTCTGCCTACTCCATGGTAGCGTTTATTACACAGGACTGGAATTATTTATTGGGTTATCTGTCTTTGTTACTGGACTGTAAGCTCTGTGGAGGCAGAACTGTGCCCTGCTCACTACTGAGCAGGTGCCTAATATTTGAATTATTGAAGGCAAGAATAAAATAACATTCCACTAAAACTACAGGAAGCACATATTCCCTGATCTTTTTTTGAGATCACTTGACACATTAGTCCTTCTCAAGAATGATATTCAAGATTTTAATTACTCCTGAGCTAGACCATCAGTTAGAATGGAGCTGGGCCCAGTGGTGCTAGATCAAGGAGCTAGTGGCCTCTGGCATGCCAGACGTTAACTCTTTAGTAGCTAAATGGTAGGGGTCTTTAGAGAGGGGCCTGATGTCAAGGGTGGGACATTCTGGACACTTAGTTACCAATTGGTACTGGGATATTTCAAATTTTAACAACTATAATGGTCATCTAGGTACATTCAGGCCAAATTTTAGCCCTGGTCAAGTTCATTTCCACATTAAAATTAATGTTGTGGAGTTCATATCTGGAAGAGAAAGTCTGCATTTTAAATAGCCTCAGTTTCCTCTAGAGGGATGCTCTGTGGAATCCTATCAGATATGTTTGTTTATTCATGGGAAGACCCCTTACGCAGGTTCCACACAAAGAAGAGAAGCATTGATTTTGTCTCAATGTCTCTACACCGAGTGCCAAGCTGATAGGGATCACAGGGGCCCACTCGGACCGCTGTCCCTGCTGTGGCATTCAGTCATTCAGTAAGCCCTCGTGCTTTGACAGAGGTGGAATGGATGGGGGTGGTGGCAATCACGCAGTGTTGGGGGCTGTGTGTCCACTGGAGCGTTCCAAAGGATACTGACCCTTGTATAAGAAACAAATAACCACTGAGGTGATTTTTTTTTCCTGGAGTCCCCAAAGTGCCAAAATAAAGTGTGAAATCATTTAGAAATGAAGACACTTGGATATGTTTGAAACCTCTTTGTGTTTTCAAAGACTTTCAAATTTGTTTTCAAAGACTTTTTAATTTAGCCACAGGAAGATGGCTGGTATAGATCCGTGGGCCAATTTTGCTCAAGCACTGAATATAGAAAGGTGTTTAACTACAACTTGGATGCTAATGAGTGCAAATTTCAGCAACCTGCCATGTTTCCCCAGTGAAACTCTGATCTAAAAGAATTATACAAAGCTGTATTTTCTTTCTAAGAATAAGGGATTTCCCATGGAAAAAGGCAGAGTTCCGAAAGTGCAGGTTTGTGTTATAAGGCTGTTTTCTGCCGATTTTAATATATGCTTTGAAAACACAAGGGTATTAGAAGAAGAGAAGAATGTAAGGACCAAGTTGTGTATTGAAAGAGCCCCGGAAATGGCTTGTACAGTATAATAGGATGTACGACAATAAGAGATTGCAGAGATTACATTAGCAGCAAGAGAATGCTGGTCCCGATTAAGCTCAAATCTAACAGCCAGGACACCTGAAATGGCTCAGTGAAAATAGAATCCCCAGAAGAATCTTTCAAAATAAGATAGGACAGAAGCCCAGAGGCATTTCCAGAAATTCCTAAAAGAATCCAGTAAAGAAAGTTCACAAGGAATAAAAGGACAGGGAATAGTTAAAGAAAAGGGGGAGATGGAAAGTGGTTTCTCATTAAAATAGAAGTGGGGAAGAGACTTGAACAGAAACTTCTCTGAAGATGACAGAGGAAGGGCCAAGAAACACATGAAAAAATGCTCATCATTCTTAACATCAGAGAAATGCAAATTAAAAGCACTCGGAGATATCACCTAACCCCCGTGAGAATAGCCCACATCCCGGAATCCCAGCTGCAAAGGCTGGTGTGGGTGTGGGGAGAAGGGAACACTTTTACACCAATGGTGGGATTGCAAACTAATACAGCCTCTCTATGGAAAGAAGTATGGAGAATCCTTAAGACCTTCCATTTGATCCTGCCATCCCATTGCTACGTATCGACACAGAAGAACAAAAATCATTTTATCACAAGGACATTTGTACTAGAACATTTATTGCAGCTCAATTCACAACTGAAGCAACCCAAATGCCCATCAACCCATGAATGGATTAGTAAACTGTGGTGTATATATATATATACACATATATACCATGGAGTACTATTCAGCCGTAAAAAGATGGAGACTTTACATCTTTTGTATTTACCTGCACATTCTTCCTAGTAAAGTATCACAAGAATGGAAGAGCAAGCATCCCATCTACTCAATACTAACAGGAAACTAATATAAAAACGACTGCATTCCCTCATGAGAGAAAAACACAAGTATATTCAAGTGGAGGAGGAGGAGGAAGGGGGAGGAGAAAGGGGGATTGGTGTGTTCTCACCTAATGTGTGTGTAAGGGTATACAGCACATCCCTGGATGAAGGGCTCAACTACAACTACCTTACCAATGTGAACAATGTTAACCTAACCACTTGTACCCTCATATTGCTCTGAAATTAAAAAAAAGTTGTGAAAAATTATACTATTGGATTTATTGTTAACTTTTCCAAAGGAAATAATCTGACAGGCAGGCCAAGATTCATGCTCAAAGATGTTCATTATAATGTTGTTTATCATAACTCAAAGCTGAAAACCACCTTTAAAATCAACAATGGGATTGCCGAGTGCCATGTGCCTATAGGATGCAGCTGTCAAATTATGCTCTTCAGAAGCTTTTGCTGCAGAGAGAAAACATTGTGACATGTGTACAGCTCAATTTCATCCTTGGAAACAAAAAACACCTCTTTGCTGCAGGTTAATTCATAGTAACTTCGGTTTTTCTCTTCTCCTTCTGCCTATTTTAAATCAGAAGGCAGGCTTTATAATTCTTGGTCTTGAGAGCCCAGCAGCAAGCAGAGAAGCAGAATGAAATCAGTTGAAAATATAACTGTTGCAATCAGAAAATGACAGAAATGTTATTTAAAAGACACTAGTAAGATCCCTACTTTAAAAATCATAGAAAACACATTCTGCAATGGCCTTTAGCCACATGGTGCGACTGATGGAGCCGGGGCCTGTGTAGCTGCTGTGGAACGTTCTGGGTTGTGCGCTGCTGTTGCTGCTTTTACAGAGGCTGGGAGGCAGAGCGAGGCTTCTGAAGACGTGGAGGGATGAGGGACTCCCCTCGTCCCTCCAGACTGCTCTCTAAGCATTATCACAACGTCGGTTAAGAATGAGTTTGTGTACTTGTGTACTTGATGTACTGGGGGCGCCAAGCATGGCCAGTGCTGTTCCGATCATTCTATTACCCAGAGCACTTTGTTCACGACTTCCACAGGAAGATCTGTGGTGCTTTGTGAATCACCCAGAACAGCTCAGTACAGGTTTACAATTAAGTACATTTTGTCAAGATCCTATTCTTTGAAAACTGGTAATTCATGTAGGATCTGAATCACAACTTACTCATTAGGATGGTGGTTTCCAAAATTTGCTTTTAAATAGAGGAACAGCTATTCTTCAAACCAAAGCTTACGTGAAGTAGGAGAAATCCAGGGAATGAAGTTGAGTGCTGGGGCAGCCTGCTGGTGGACTGCCTACTGCCTCTCCTCCATGACCGCTTCCCTGCCAGGAACAGCCCTCAGAACCTGCAGGGCTCTGCCAACACAATTAGAAGACCGCAAAATCTCACCATTTTAATGAGAATGAGCGCTGTTCTAACTAAAAACAGAAAACAGTGGCTCGGCGCCAGTGGCTCAGCGGGCTAGGGCGCCAGCCACGTACACCTGAGCTGGCAGGTTCGAATTCAGCCTGGGCCCGCCAAACAACAATGACGGCTGCAAACAAAAAATGGCCGGGTGTTGTGGCGGGCGCCTGTGGTCCCAGCTACTTGGGAGGTGGAGGCAGGAGACTTGCTTAAGCCCAGGAATTGGAGGTTCCTGTGAGCTGTGATGCCACAGCACTCTGTCCAGGGTGACAGCTTGAGGCTGTGTCTAAAAAAAACCCAGAAAACAGAGATTCTACAGCTTATAATGGCCTGAGCTTATTTCACATTACATATTGCTGTGGCTCATGGGCAACAGAGGGGAGGGAAAGATAAGGGTGTCTCCCTCAACAGGGAAAGATTGAAAGTCCTAGGACCGCCCCCCCATGAAACCTCATCATTTACACTTTTCTGTGGACTTTGAAGTCTCGGAATGAGATAACCCAGCTTTATGGAATGCAATATAAAATTATTATTATTATTATTTTTGAGACAGAGCCTCAATGCTGTCACCCTGGAAAGAGTGCCATGGCAACACAGCTCATGGCAACCTCCAATTCCTGGGCTCAAGCGAGTCTCCTGCCTCTGCCTCCCAAGTAGCTGGAACTACAGGTGCCCACCACAACGCCCGGACATTTTTTGGTTGCAGCCATCATTGTTGTTTGGCGGACCCAGGCTGGATTCGAACCCGCCAGCTTAGGTGTACATGGCTGACACCTTAGCCCGTTGAGCCACAGGTGCCAAGCCAAGAATGCAATATAAAATTAAATTTAACTTCAGATTTGGGCAGCGCCTGTGGCTCAGCGAGTAGGGCGCCAGCCCCATATACCGAGGGTGGCGGGTTCAAACCCGGCCCCGGCCGAACTGCAAAACAAACAAAAAAATAGCCGGGTGTTGTGAGGGGTGCCTGTAGTCCCAGCTGGAGGCTGAGGCAAGAGAATCACCTAAGCCCAGGAGTTGGAGGTTGCTGTGAGCTGTGTGACGCCTCGGCATTCTACCGAGGGTGATAAAGTGAAACTCTGTCTCTACCAAAAAAAAAAAAAAATTAACTTCAGATTTTAATATATTCTAGGGTCAACTGTACATTTGAGATAGGAGAAAGAAAAATGCTCTAACCATGCTGCCTCAGAAGACTTTTGAATTTTTTTTTTTGAGAGTTTCACCATGTTGCCCTGGGTAGAGTGCTGTGGCATCACAGCTCACAGCAACCTTGAACTCTTGGGCTTAAGTGATTGTCTTGCCTCAGCCTCCAGAGTAGCTGGGATTACAGGCACCTGCCACAATGCCCAGCTATTTTTTTGTTGCAGTTGTTTAGTTGGCCTGGGCTGAGTTCAAACTTGCCACCCTTGGTGTATGTGGCTGGTGTCCTAACCACTGTGCAAGGGCGCTGAGCCGACTTTTGAATTTTAGGATTGATTTTGGCATAACAAATTTCTTCACCTCCTCTCTTTTTCCCAATTAAATCGAGTTTCTCCATGTTCCTCCATATTCATTTACCAATGATGTGGCTTCAGTGTGGGTCTGATGGAGCCTGGTCCAGAGCCTTCCCCATCATTTAGCAGCTGTGTGCAGGGAGCAGGCACCTAAGCTCAATGAGTCTCAGTTCCCTCTGCAAAGGGAGATAGCAAAAGCACTTATGTCAGAGGGTAGTTGTGAGCTGATCAAATGAGCTAACATACATCTGGATACCTATCACTGTGCCAGGTACATTGCAAATGTCCAATAAATATTATTTCTTGTGATTTTTACTTGTGAGCCTCCAAAACAGTGAGTTAAAAAAACACACACACATTACAGCTGCCTGTTAGAATCACTAGAAGGGATTTAAAAACGTTGAATTACTGGTGGCCCAGGCTGATTGAATGAAAGTGTTTGGGCTGGGGCCCAGGCATTGGTAATTCAAAAAATTACCTCGAATATACAGCCAGGTCAACAGCTGCTGGGCTGAGATACACAGCTATGGGTGAGAACGCCTGCTGATGGAGGAGCGTGTGTGGAGGTGTGGGGGGAGTAGAAGCCTGTGGGGCATCCACAAGGCTGCTCTGCTTCCCATGATGGGCCCCGGAAGGAGCCAACGGTGATCTTCCCAGGAACTGAATCAGGAAGAGGCGTGGAGACGAGGAAGCCAATGATCAGACCATCAGGATTCATGGCTCTAGATCAGGGGTCCTCAAACTATGGCCCGCGGGCCACATGCATTGGTGTGTATTATATTTGTTCCCATTTTGTTTTTTACTTCAAAATAAGATATGTGTAGTGTGCATAGGAATTTATTCATTTTTTAAAATTATTGTCCGGCTCTCCAACGGTCTGAGGGACAGTGAATTGTCCCCCTGTTTAAAAAGTTTGAGGACACGGCTCGGCGCTTGTGGCTCAATGGCACCAGCCACGTACATCTGAGCCCAGGCCTGCCAAACAACAATGACGGCTGCAACCAAAAAGTGGCCGGGCGTTGTGGCGGGCGCCTACAGTCCCCGCTGCTTCAGAGGCTGAGGCAGGAGACTTGCTTGAGGCCAGAAATCGGAGGTTGCTGTGAGCTGTGATGCCACAGCACTCTATCCGGGGTGACAGCTTGAGGCTCTGTCTCAAAAAAAAAAAAAAGTTTGAGGACGCCTGCTCTATCTTTTTCAAAGTGTTTTCTGATAATGGTTCAGTTTTCTCCACAACCCTGTGAAATACCTGGGTATGTGGAATGCTCAACTAAAGAAAGGGGTATTGGTCCACAAACAAAGTGAGTATTCACTCATAGTCAAATAATACCTGGAAGGCAGACTCAAACAACAGAATCACAGGTGACGCCAGGTGTTTTTCTAGGATTCCAGTGTCTCCTCTGCCTGTTAGCTGTTTCCTACTGGCTTCTTAAGTAGGAGGGGCAGTTCTAGAGGACCTAGGAGTGTCTTTTTGATTCTTCTATAAATGGTATCAGTAGGATAAGAAGGTTTGAGGGCAAATAAATGAGGTAATGTGACTCTCTGTATTGTTTTAGCCATCCCTGCTCTCAGAGCTTTGAAGAACAACCAAGCTGACATGGTCAGGGGGAATACGGTTTTGAACTTCATGTCAACCACAAGACTTGCTATTCCTGTTTTGATGCCTGGGCATGGGAGACAAATCTGTGACATGATGGATTCCAAGCTCCTTGTGTTGTATTCCAGGAAAAGACAATCAGATAATATGTGATGTTCTCAGTGTCCCATGTAACTTCTTTGAAGGACCTGTTCCAAAGTAAACTGTGGTTTGGTCCACAGTTTTCACTTTGTGAACCAAAACAAAACATTTGCACACATATGTACCCACCCCATTCTCCTAAAGAACAATAACAAAAAATTGGATCTGGTTTTTAGATGCTCTGTGGCCCACTGTTTCTTTGGCACTTTAGCACTGTTGGGTTAGCCCGGCACAAACCATCTGGTTTCCCTATGCTTTGGGATCTGTTGCAACATTAAATGTTGTAAGCAGGTGAAGGATTTACAGGATATTGCCTAAATAGGCATCACATCTTGATTTGTGGTCTCACAATCGGTTATGGAGTTGTTCTGGATTCAAAGAAGCAAATGACCACAGCATCAGGATGTGGGTTGGTCTTAAAAAAGGTTGGATGCTCATTTAGATTCAGCCTTCTGGGAACTAACTTGTTTTGCATCATGAGAGAGACCATCAAGGTAGTGTTCTATGTTTTTATTTTGAATGAGGTTTGGTTTAATAATTTATTCTGAGACTTCAAATTCCATGTGAAATCCCCCAGGACCTGAAAGAGTGAAGGGCAAACTATTTAAAATTGTGTTGCAGTCATGGTTATTGAGAGAAATAGTGCCCAGAAAACCTCCACATGCCAGTCTTAAGCATTTATCCATGGGGATCTCAGAAACATTCAGGGAAATGTCAGGTTCGTGGCTTGCTCTCCGATTGTGAACAAGGTAACTATCAATACAGTTTTGGAGCTTTGTCATGAGAACAGATGGGCATGCTGGGATAAGCCAAGAAGAAGGAAGCCCACAGGACCATCAGTCACCCTGCCCTGCTGCTGTTCCTAGATGTGCAATGCTTCTTCTTGCCCAGGACCTTGGACTGGCCCTTCCCTCTGGCCCACCTGTCTTTCCTGATTACTTCCTAACCATCTGTGATGGGTCAAATGGTCCCTCTTAAAGATGCATTGAAGTCCTGATCCTCAATACCATAGAATGTGACTTTATGTGGAAATAGGGCCATTGCAGATGTAACTAGTTACAGCTGGAGTGGGGTCAGCCCTTAATTTAATATGACTAATGTCCCGATGAGAAGGCCACAAGGGACGCACAGGGAGAACACCGTCTGACAACAGAGGCAGAGATTGGAGGGATGCAATTCACAGGGCAAGGAACTCAAAGATTGTTAGCCTCTACCAGAAGCAAGGAATAAGTGAGCAAGGGTTCTGCCTAGCGCCTCAGAGGGAATATTTGCAGTCCTGATATTTTAATTTTGGTCTTAGGCTCTAGAACTGTGAGAAAATAAATTTCTGTTTAAAATTACCTACTTTGCCATGCTTTATTATGGCAGCCCTTGGAAACTAATATACCACCTCTCTGCCCTGAGTTCGAATGTCATCTTTTGGAGAAGTCTTCAGACCTTCTCACAGCCTAGAGTACACCCCCCTGTTACACGATCATCTACCATCTTTACTTTTCCTTCATAGCCTTATGGCATTTAGCAGTTGCTGCTGTCTTTCCTATTAGACTATAAACTCTAAAGTCAGAGACTGTGTTCCTAGGACTCATTATTGCATTCCCAGCAACAGGGCTATCCCTGCCACCAGCACCCACTCTCTAAATATTTGTTGAGCGAATCAGTTACTAGTGAGTAAATTATATTTACAAATTTATTTCTAACTTTCCTAAAGTGTCTGGAGGCTAACACTTTATGAACAGAAATTTTCTCATTAAAACATTTTATTTGAAAGAAGGGATTGCTTTCTTGGAAGCTTGCAATCTAGTCTTTTCATATTTAATAATATTTTTCTTCAAAGTGCTGAAAAAATATTTAGGCTTTCTTCTATATAAACAGTTCTCAAGATGGAAAGAGTTGAAAAACCCTTGTTTAAATTGTTTGAAGTCTCCCTCTCCTCCCTCCGCCAAAAAGTGCAATTTAGGACATTTTCTTGAATATCCTCCTCTTGACGGATTCACCACTTAAGGGAATAGCAGGACCATTCATTGAATATGAAATGAGTCAACAAGTTGTTGAAAGTATTTTCTTTTCTTTTTGCCCAGTGCCTTCTATCTTTCTTTGAAGCTGCTGATATAGATTGTAAAGTATCTTTCCAAAGCTTCATATTCCCTTTTGGCCAGGCATAATTGTTAGAGGGAATACTTAGAAGATGGAAAATATGATGCTTAATACATTCAAATGAGTGTTTCTTGTCACCTCTGGGTATCTAATCCAAAATGGTCACAAACATGGTTGTAACTCTTATTTTGGGTGAGTTTTTAAAGCTTGGGAGAAAATCAGTCTTATTATTACATTGTCATATCTGGTTTTGGAAGAAAAAAATGGATATTCTCTTTTTTCACTCGTGTGATCTCCATATGATTTTTGACCTTTCCAAAGGATGACAATTTGTCCATGGTGGAGAAATTTGAAAGGTTAGGCTCCGAAAGAGGAGGGCAAGAGAGCAGTCTCAGCTGTATTGAGAAGGAAGAGTTGGTCATGGAGCCCATCTGAACCTCCACTCGTGATGCTGAGCTAGTCTAGTCCTTAACTTACCCGAGTCTCAGTTTCTTCACTTGTCAAATGAAAATAATATTTCATGTCATTGCTAAGAAGATGACTTTTGACAGGATGTCAAATGCTTGTGAAATGCTTGACCACACATTAAGTGCTCCGTGGCTATGAATCAAATCAGAAGTTAATGAGATATAATTATACTGTACACTTTGTAACACATTACCACATACAAAATACTTTGTAAACATTCTATTTCTAGAGATTTAAAATTACCAATTAAGCAAACTGGGCTATGCCCTGAGTTGCTCAGATGAACAAGATGTATTTCTTGGTGCAAGGCGCTCCTGGTCTCATGGGACAGACAGGCGTATAAACAAACGATTTCAGTAGATTGTGCAGTAATAAAGTATGGCTGAAGCGTAATCACAGAAGACATTCAGGGACCGTTTATATGTCACATGTACTGCATTTTACTTTGTATGCATTAACCCATTAAATCCTATGACCATCCCATGAGGCTGGTCATGCAGCTGGTAAAAAAAAAAAAAACTGAGACTGGACTGAAATCCAGGTGTATGTCCAAGGTCTGAGGCTCAATGACTGTCCTTGATTGATACTTCATAGGTGTCCAGTTTTTATTATTGCGTAACAAACCATCTCAAACTTAGTGACACAAAACAATGACCATTTATTATAATATAGCTTTGGTAGGACATGCATCTATAAAACGGCAATGGCTTATTTCTGTTCCATGACGTCTGGGTCTCAGCTGGGCCTGCTGAAAGGCCGGGCTGACTCACTAGCTGAGGACTGGAGGACTAACTTACTTATCTGTCTAGTGGTGAAGATGGCTGTCAGCTGGGACCTCGGCTGGGGCCATCTGCCATACACCCACATGTGGCCTCTCTGTGTGGCTGATTGAATTTTGGAGTCTGGGTTTAAACAGCAAGAATCCCAAACAGAACCAGGAAGAAGCTGCCTAGCTTTTTAAAATAACCTAATCACACAGGTTAGAAGTCACAAGGTGTTATTTCTGCCAGTGTTCCAGCCACGCTGCTGCCCCAGATTCAAGGAGTGGGAACATAAACCCCACTTCTTGATGAGAGGAGTGCCAAGTCATAAGAAGAACATATGGGATCGGGAAATACATTCTGCTGCCATCCACCATTTAGTATGTTTCTCAAACGCTAAGTACATTCCCCCCCTTCTCCAAGGGCCCCAAGTCTCACCTTAACATGGCACCAGCTTGAAGTCCAGGATCTCGTCACTTAGATGAGGTCCACATAGCTCCTCTGCTGTGGTTCCTCTAAAGACCAGTGAACTAAAGAGATGAGTTCCCCATTCCCTGCCCAATATACGATTGTGGGATAGATAAGCTTGGATAACTGTATTAGTGCTCTCATTTGAAAAGAGAAAAGATGGGAAAAACACCATTTTTCAAGCTATTGTCTCAGGTCCCAGTGATTTTGAAATCGAGCTGGGTATATGTTGTCATTTCCTTGATTAGGGCTCAGTCCTGTTGCGCAGTTTTCTCTTGGCTGTTGGTTCTGTCCTCCAAGTTATCCTTCTTCTTCTATAAGAAGTTACTGGTGTTTGTCACTGAGCAGTTGTCTCAGCCAGTTTCCTGCTCATAGTAGTTTGAGGATCCAAGATTCCCTGTCTCTGTCTTGCTTTATCTCCAGCTTTTAAAGCCAAGGCTGATACAGTCTTTAAAAAAATCTTTGTAGGTTTCTGGTGTATTTTTATAAACCAGCTCCCTCCTCTGAAACCCATGGCAGAAAACTCTAGGTAATTAGTTCTCCCTACGTCGATTCCCCTGGGAACCCACTGTGGGACACTGCCCTTATGGTTTTTAGAAGCCACACTCTTTCACAGAGAGGATCTGGATCCCCTTAAGATACATAGGAGGCCTTTTGCCTCTTTGAAAGATTCTTCTATAATATTTTAACAAAGGATCTTAGTGTCCCACTCTGGATTTGATCTTTCTTAATTTAAGAATTGTTTGTTACTGGAGAGGCTGAGAGTGAGAAACCGTTTTATTTTTGAATCCAGTAAGACCCAAGTTCTTTATATGTGACATTCTATTCCTTAACTCATTTCTTTCCTCACATTTTGTCATAGGAAGCAAGAATAACACAGGTGCCATTTTCAATATTCTGACTAGAAATCTCCTAGCCTACATGACTGAATTTATTAGATACATTTCCTATTTTTTGTGTTATTGCAAGTGGCAGTGTTGCTAAGCTTTCTGTTTCTAGCTAACAGGGGTCTCCTTTCTTCCAGTTTTCAATAGTAGTTAAAAAAATTTTCCTTTAAGTTCTCACCCAGAGCCCCCTGAAAGCCTTGTAGATTCCACCAACCCACCAGTCCCAAGCCAATGCTTCCTATGTTAGGTTTTACTATGGCAGCACCCTACTTCTAGGTCTTGAAACCTATTTCAGATACTGTTGCTGTACTATAAACCACTCCAAACTTATTGCATTAGGAATTCTGAACATGCATAATAAAGAGATGTTTTGGTCCTGTGATGTCTGGGGCCTCAGCTGGGAAGACTTGAAGATGAAGGATGAATTGATGGCTCATTTGAAGCCTTGTTTGCTCATGAGCCTGGTAGTTGATGGTGGCTGTTGTGTGGAGCCTCAGCTAGAATTGCTAGACAGATTACCTGCCCATGCCCCTTCCTGTGGCTACTTGGGCTTTGTTGCTGAGTTCTAAGAATGATTCCAAAGAGAACCAGGGAGAAATGGCAACACCTTTTAAGATCTAGCTCTGCAAGGCATGTTGTGTCGCATCTCTTCTGCTATAGTCACAAGCCTGGCCATGCTGAAGGACACGAAATGTAGATCCTCTCTTGAGGCAAAAAGTATCAAAGCCATCTAAGAATAGCCTGTGGATAGGAAATGCTATTGCAGCCACCTTGGAAAACATTTTCTGCCATGATCAGAAACCCAGGGATTGGCTCAGCGCCTATAACTCAACAGGCTAAGGCGCCAGCCACGTACACCTGAGCTGGTGGGTTCGAATCCAGCCCGGGCCCGTCAAACAACAATGACGGCTGCAACCAAAAAATGGCCGGGTGTTGTGGCGGGCGTCTGTAGTCCCAGCTACTTGGGAGGCAGAGGCAAGAGACTCGCTTGAGCCCAGGAATTGGAGGTTGCTGTGAGCTGTGATGTCACGGCACTCTCTCCAGGATGACAGCTTGAGGCTCTGTCTCAAAAATAAATAAATAAAAAATCCACACTCATGAAAAAAAGCTAGACAGAGTCCACCCAAGTTGGATTGGCTTGGGATATTTTGGATTTGTGGTACTCACGCATGAACTCTGTATGAATGTGTGGTGGGGGGTGGTTTGTGTTTGCTTTACAAAAGCCGTTATTATTAAAATTCCTACAAGAAAAATGATCATGAGTATAGTCAGTGGCCCCCTTTTTCCCTTGAAACATTTGCTTTTATACTGGAGTTTTTTATAACACAAGCTTTCCTACGAACACAAGTATCCTGTAACAGAGTATTGTATGTCAAAATATTTGGATAAACACTGATCCTCTCGGATTACATGTAGCCTTCATTTGCTTTTTATCTCTTTTCCATGATTTTCAATTTTATTTTATAAATGTTATGCTTTAAGCATATCTTAAAATCAAGGCCTAGACACATTAACAAGAAATTAAACTTCAGGGCAGGAAAGGCCACCAGAGATTATTTAATCCAATCCTCTCAATTTACAAATGAGGAAACAGGATGAGAAAGGCTAAGTGAGTCAGTCAATGACAAGGCCAGACACTTTTGTCCCTTCGCCCAATGCACTCTCTTTATACCACCACCACAGCTTCACCCCTCCACACCTGGACCCCAAGTGTTTAACACTAGCGTAACAGGGTCTTTGAGAACTTGGCCTTTCTCTCCCTTTGCACAGTGTAGATGTTCTTGGTCATCACGTCTGTGACTGCATTATCTTCTACATGATAACTGCGGTAATTTATCCTCACAGAATGGCTAGCTGTTTCTGCCCTGGCTGCACATTAGAATCATCTGGAGAGCTTAAAAAAACGCACAGTGCATGGGCCTCACCCCAGATCAATTAAATCAGAATCTCTGCAGTGAAGCCCAGGCATCAGAATTTTTAAAAACCTCTCCAGTTGATTCTAAAATGTAGCCAGGGCTAAAACCACAGGACAAGAGATGAGTGAAGAATGAAGGGTGAGAAACTGATACTAAAACCCAAAACCCTGGATCAACTTTTTAGCAACTAAAAAGGAAATAGTAAACAGAAAGCACTTCGAGAAGCACAATTTTTGCAAAGTAAAGATAATGGTTGTTCTGTAAGAAACTTCCTTTCCAAGCTTCTCAGCCTCCACTTCCGCACCTCCCACTCACTCCTTAAGTGGCTGCAGCTGGGACCCTCCCATCCACTGAAACTATCCTCATCAGAGTTACAGCCTGCTTTGCCATCCAAAGACCTCTCCCAGGCCTCCGCTTCTCTGAGTCTCTGCAGCACCTGTCCTGCTGACCATCTCCTCCTTCCACAGACTTTCTTTCTTTATATTCTCCCCCTACTTCCCTTCTAATCTCCCCAGTCACTCCTCCCTTCTAAGCCTCCTCTGCTGGCTCCACTCTGAGTGGCTTTAACACTGCCTGAAATGTTTGTGTTGCCCAGGACTCCTTCACAGGCCTTCCTTCCTCTGGAAAAGGCCACCCATGCAACTGCGTGCTGACACCCATATGCTGCACACTTAGATCTCTCTACTGAGACAAGCCCCACACCCAAAATACACAAAGGACAACCCTCCCCACCCATCTCCAAAGCTATTCTTCCTCCCGTTTCTGATTATGGTGAAACAGCATAACCACAAATACATGTTCTCCAAACTACAGACCTGGGCGCAGCTCTTCCCTGACATCCTTCAATTACTGGGGCCTGATATCATACTTGTGAAGTGTTTCCTAAATCAGTTCCCACCTTTATCTCCATGGTTTTTGCCTCCATTCACCATCCTTTATAATAATTATTGCCTCCTAACTGGTCCCTTGCAATCTAACACATTCCCGCTGAAGTTACCATTCTAAACTAGAGATTCATCACCTCTCATCATCATTCTATATTTTCATTGACTCCCGAACGTCTATGAAACAAAGTCAAATCTACTGTAACAGGGGGGCCTCTCCCAAGTCTGTCCTCACAACCACTCCAACGTTCCAACATTCATCGGCATCTCCCTTTCAGGCAGCGCCCACGACAGCCACACCTAACACTCCTTAACAAGGAAACAGTGTCATTCACTTATTCAGATGATACTCATGACTACCACTTGTGTGTTAACTTTTATATATTACCTCATTTAACCCTCACAGCAACCCTATGATGGAGAGAGGTAATACTCATTTTCCCCAATTTAAAGATGAGGATTCTGAAACATAAAAAGATTAAGTTGTCCAAAATTGCACTCTATATGAAACCAGGATTCACACCCAGATAATCTGATTTGGGTTCTGGGTCTGTGTTCACAACCACCACACTTTACTCATCATCCACTCATCACCCAGTCTGTGCCAGGCACTCTGCCAGGAGCAGCAATCATATAGCAAAGGGACAGGAGAAAGGAAGCACTCACAGTTCAGTATGAAAACAGCACATAGGAGTGCAGAGGGGCACCGAAAGAGGTGAAGCCTAAAGAGGCCAAGGTTAGCCAGAGGGAAGAAAGAAAGCGAATGGCAACCCTGACGGCAAACAGCTCCTGGTGTTGCATAAGGCATGCACAAAAGGCTCACTGACCTGCTGCTGGCGCGCGCCGATGCCCTCGGGGTAAAGGTGTCTGTGGGAGTGCAGGTAGCCGATGGCCATTCGCAGATTCTTCACAGTGATCACAGAGCCGTAGGCCAGGTCTGGGAGGAAAGGGGACAGCAGAGGGGTGAGCAGCACAGTGTGCAAGAGGCTGCCCCTGCCTGGGAAGGGCCTCTGAAGCCACAAGACTCACAACCCTCTAAGAGACTCCACTGGGTCCAGGCCTGCCTAAACCAGGAAGACAGCTGCCTTCTCACTCCAACAGAAACAACTCAAGAGCATGTTCCCCTCAAGAGCAAGTTCACTGAGGGGTCTTGCTTGCCTGCCATGCCCCTCATCCCCGTCCCCTGCCTCCTGAGGACTTTGGATGAAGCTAAATATTTAACACTGTCATCGAAGTCCTATTTGTGATACCAAAAGATTAAAAGCGACTTATCCTTCAGTCAAGGGTTATACGTGTATTCAATGGAATAAAGAAGAAAGAAGCATGTTACATCTTTGTCTGGAATGTTCTCCAAGATAGAACATTGTGACAGACTGTTTTTTCAGTCTATATCCTTTTGTGTCTTTTGAATCTAGTGTCATATGAAATAACTGTTTAGTTGTGTTTGGGGTGTTTGGGTTTTTATTCTGAATTTTTAAAAAGCTACACAGAGTAAACCACTTCCCAAGAGCATTCCCTCCTTCTCAGGAGCCCTTGGGTTACAGAGAAGCCTCTTTTCCTCGTTAGAGTTCCTTTTCTCAATCCCCTGAGATCGGGCTGCCCCACCATTCAGCTCCCTCTCTCCACCAGTGATGGCCTCCTATTTTTCCTGGTTCGTTCAGTCAATCAACAGAATGTATCAATTACACAGTGGATCCAAAGATGGGAGAGGCCTACCTATGGCCCCAGAGCAGCCCTGTCTACAAAGAAGAAGGCTGAGTAGTATGAGACAATGGGCAAGTGCTCCACAAAGGTGTGACGATGTGTGACATGGGGAGCCCAGAACAAGGTGGATGAATTCTCTCCCAGCGAATAAAACAGAGGAAGATGTGATGCTGAGCTTGGCCTTGCTCAGCTTTCCTAAGTTGTCAGGCAGGAACCACCTTTGCTTCCTAAAATGCTCTGTTCCCCCTTCATGACTCCTACACTCTCTCGCAGACTGCTCTTCCCAAGCTCCTTCCTAATTCCCCTTCTCCTGTATTCCCTAGTAAGCCAACCTCAGCTCTATTCTTCTCCTTCACACTGTCCTTATGAGTCACAGCCACTTCTACAGTATCAATTACGCTTTTACCTGGCTGATTCCCCTCCAACAGCATCAATCCCAAGCCTGCCAGCCCCATGGCATGTTTTCCCAAGCAGTTCAAAGTCAACCTCTCTAATATAGAACTCACTATGTGTCCTCCCCAATCAACTTTTTTCCTGCTTCCCTGTTTCTCATTCTGTCCACAGTCTCGGAGGGCCCACTGTGTCCTAGGCACTGGGCAAGACCCAGGAAAGACTAAATTAAGTAAGAGGTAGTCCTGTCTCCAGCAGGCAATTACCTGCACTCAAGGCCTAAGTGCCAAGTCTTTCTTCCTCTCTTTCCATGTCCGAATCTCCTTGTATATGCCCACCTGCCTTACCCAGAGTAAGGGAGTCCCTGCAGTAGCTTCCCAGAGGACATCCCCTGCTTCCCCCTCTTCAGCTATCCTACTTTCTTCCACCAGCTCAGAGACCAGATCTCCACCTCTCCAGTCAAATACCTCACCCAGACATCTCAAACCCTCACAGTCTGGGCCCAACCTACCTTTTCAAACTTATCTTCCAGAGCTTTTCTATACATAACCTGTGCCTTGAATCTTGCCCTGTCTTCGGCTTAGATCTTGTCATCCTTTCCCCTGGTATGCCCTCTCCTCCCCTAGCTATTGAAATCCACTTGTCCTTCCAAGGCCCAGGTCTAATGAGACCCACTCATGTACTACCTCTGATCCCCTCCAACTGCCCAGCAGCCACGATTTCTCACACCCCTCAATCCCCAGAGCTCTGTGTTCCCTCCCTATGTACTTCACACATTCGGTCATATTGTGTGAAGATTCTCTATTGTCTATCTCTGGAAGGTGAACACTTGCTCAGTTATTATCCGTGAGTAAGCAAATGGACGTAAGTCTCATAATTCTGTGGTGGTAACTAACATTGGCTTTGAAAGGCCTTGTCCTGTAACTAGATTCTCTCTGACTGCTCTTCCCACAACCACAAATGAGACATTCTTCCTTAAGGCCAAAGAGCTCACTGCTCAAGATGGCTTCCTCTGCACTGTCCCAATGCACACTCTTGTGTATTCTTGCTAGATCTAGCTGGCTCTTTCTCCTACTTTGTCATCTATAGGCTAAAGTAAACTATCATACTTGTCTTTTCCAATTCAATTCCCAGAACCCCCTCTTCCCGTCTACCTTTGTAAGGGCCCAGAGAAACTCACGTTCAGGGATAGAAGCATTGTGAAGATTGTTCCCTGAAAGCCGAGACTGGAAGGCAGAGCTGAAGAAACCATCGCCAGGACCACTATGGGGAAAGAGGGAGCAGAAGAGAGTCAAGTTAATGGAGTGGAAATGTGATTTCCCAGGAGCCCTGGGAAGAGCTCTGCTGTTAGTATGAAGGAAGTAGAGCCAGAGTGGCAGTGTGGCATCAGGGGACAGATATGCGTGATAGTCAGAGGAACTGGGGTCAAATCTTAACTTAGCCTCTTATTAGCTGGATGACCTTGGGCAAGATATCTAACCTCATTTAGCCTTAGTTCCTCATTTATACAATGGAGATTTAACAAAAAGCAAAGGAACACACAAATAGCTCCTCACACTCAATAGCTATTTAACATGAGAGCTGTGGCTGCTGGTGGCATAGTTATTATCATCCCCACTCCCACTACCCACCCCTGTGTTGCCCATCCCTGCTTAATGCAGGGAACTTTGTTTGGGGATAAGCGCTATTAGCTTTGGCTATCAGGAAACGCTCCTCTTCCTTCAGGTCAGGGTGCTGGCTTTTCTGAGCCCTTGGGATACCCAAAGGATAGAACACAGGGGTAAAGATGATAGACCCCCTTCCTATCATCCTAACTGCAGACCTAGGAAATCACAGGGCCCATCCATGGGCTTAGGGGCAAAAGGAAAACCAGAAGTGACATTTCAGAAAAGCTCCAGCTGTACCTTTTATTCAGCACCAAAAAGTGAACAGCAAAAGTAGCTGTGTAGAGAGCCAGGGGCAGCACTATGAGGCACAGGACTCGAGCAGTCAGGTGTTTTCCCACTGTCACCTGCAAACAGAGGCCATCGCAAGGTGCTAGGCATGTGGGACCTCACTAAGCCTTATACCTTGTATGTGCACTATAGACGTCTCTGTCATAATCATAAAAAATGACCAGCAGGAGAGAACACATAGAAACTCTAAGTCTTTCCATAATACCCACCACCCAAGCACTGGAGGGATGGGCCAGCCCCGTGCTGCCTCTCCAGGCCCTGCGTCCAAGACCACAGATAAGGCACCTCACCTACATCAGCAGTGTCACTGCTCACAGTTCTCTCCATGTTCTGGTCACTGACCTCCTTGCACTTGTACTTTCCCAATGTGCTGTGCCATCACACAGCTAACTTCAGGCCCCAGTTTCCTCCCACAGGTCTTCCTGGATCACCAAAGATTGGCCAAGTGTCCTGCTCTGTTCTCAGAGCATTTGCTGGCTAGACTAAAACTATTTACTGATGGGCGGCACCTGTGGCTCAAGGAGTAGGGAGCTGGCCCCATATGCCAGAGGTGGCGGGTTCAAACCCAGCCCCAGCCAAAACTGCAAAAAAAAAAAAAACAAAAAACTATTTACTTCTGTCTCTCTCTCTCTCTCTCCCTTGACTCTGGGGGGACAGGAATCATGTTTTACTCATCGTATATTCCCAGCATCTCATGTTTAGTAAATGGTCTCTATGTATTTTCTGAAAAGATAAATAAACTTGCTGAGAGTTTGATTCAGAGGTGATTGAGAGGCATCATAGCAAAGTAATTGAAACCTGGTGTCAGCCTATCCTAAGAATGAGCCCTACAGCCCAGTGCCTGTAGCTCAATGGTTAAAGCACTACTCCGTGCACTAAGGGTGGTAGGTTCAAACCTGGCCCTGGCCTGCTAAACAAAAACAAAACAAAACAGAACAAACAAACAAACAAACAAAAACAATTCTACTTAGGCCGGGCGTGGTGGTTCTTGCCTGTAATCCTAGCACTCTGGAAGGCCAAGACAGCTGGATTGCTTGAGCTCATGAGTTAGAGACCAGCCTGAGCAAAAGCAAGACTCCATTGCTACTAAAAAAAATAGAAAAACTGAGGCAAGAGGATTGCTTGAGCCTGAGTTAGAGGTTGCTGTGAGCTATGACACCATAGCACTCTACGCAGGGCAACAGCTTGAGACTCTGTCTCAAAAGAAAAGAATGAACCCTACAGCTACATCTTACTACCTGTATGACCTGGGGAAAGTTATTGAGCTCTCCAGGTCTCAATATCCTCATTTGTAAAATCAGGGTGATAACTACCCATCTCACAGGATTGCTATAAAGGGTAAATTAAATAATGAAAGTAAAGCATTTTACATAGCGCCTAGTACAGAATCAGCACTTAAAAAATAGTAATACTATAATAAACCCTAAAGGCCCTTACTGCCCTCCAAATATGGAGACCCTAAGTCCGGAAAAGAAAATTCTGAGTTCAGAAAGTCATCCCATTCATTTTATCTAGGGTCCCATATAGTCAGTGTCTGCCACACAGTTGGCATGTGCCCTGCTAGAGAGAATCTCCGGGCTGTGTAGTTTGCAGCATTTAAACAATATTACAGAAATAAATGCCAAAAGAGAATTCCAAAGATTCCAAGGATGTTAGTCCATCTTCTCCCTTTACGCCTCTCCAGACTCTCAGGCTGGCCCACTTCCTGACATCCTGCTGCCTGCTGAGGGAAGCTGGGTCCAACACACCCAAGGCCCAGAGCACAGCCACTCCACCACCCACAGCAGAGGCAGGGAAAGGCCAATGGCTCCTGCCAAGCAGCCCTGGAAGCAAAAACATTTCTACAAGTACTCGGATTCTCACCAGTGAAAGACTGAGGTCTCCAAGCAGGTGCCAAAGGTCTGAAATGGTGTTCAACCCCACTTGCAGGATAATAAAGAGGCCAACAAACTTAACCCCTAAAGCACCAGCAAGACTGATGCCAGTCAGGCTGAGCCAGAACCACCAGGGAGCAGAGAAGGGCCTGAAAAGCAGAAGACACAAAGTTCAGTTTGTAGCTGGACCCAAACTCAAAAGCAACAGTACAAGTGGGACAGGGCAGAGGTTCTCTGTCTCTGAGAGGCTATGCTGTGTCCACTGCCTGGGGGGTTCCTGGCCCCAAGAGGCCGTAGCCTGACTCTAAGAAGGAGGTAGTCTATGAAATCCTTGTAAAGGCAGGCAGACCATAGTGTAAGAGTGAGTAGCTTATTTTGCTATGGAGATGGTCCTGGCTAAGTATGAGGTTTGAGTTAAAGAAGGCTCATTCTTTACTAGTGACCAATCAAGTAGGAGTAAAAGGAAAATCCAGAGAAGCCTGCTGGGTCCAGTCTCTCTGTCACCTCTGGACCTGTCAAAGGCAGCATTTACTGAGTGCTTACTATGTGTCAGGCACCATTCCACATACTGTACACATATTAACTCTCCTAACCTTCACTGCAACCCTATGAGATACATCCTATAATTATCCTCTTTCTACACATAAGGAAATCAAGGTACAGAAAGGTTAAGTAACTAGCTAGCGAGTAGTGAGCAGAGTTCTAACCCAGACAGTCAGGTCCAAAGTTAGTGCTGCTAAGCGTTTTGCTACACTTAGCAGCACCTAGTACACTGCACTGCAGTTTTCTGATTACCTGGCTGACTCCTCTGCCAGAGTGAATTCCTTAATAGCCAAGACCTGTGTACTTCTGTACCTCCAGCTCCTAGATAGTACCTGGTACACAGTATGTATTCAAGAAATGATAGATGGAAGTGGATGTGTAGAAGCAGAAGATAACTCAAAGTCAGAGTGAGCTGCCAGTCACTGATCACCTTTGATTAGCATAATGTACTTTAATGAGCTTGGCCATGGGTAAACCCAAGCTGACTTCTGGACAAGCCCAGGAGGGTTCAACATTTTTGGTTTGTCTAATAGAATGACATATTCTACTCTCAGAAGCAGAAGAATAATATAGAAAGATTATTCTGGAAATAGACCAGACCCTCCAGGATCAGCTTTAGAACTGACCAGGGTCTGGAAGGCTCCTCTTGACTGGTATGGACCATTAAAACCAACCCATTAGGTCAGGACTGGATGCAACCACTGAAGGCAAGGAGATAAATAGGGCCCAGGTACCAGAGTACCCATCTACGCCAACTCCCTCCCCTCCAGGTCAGAGAATGTAAAGGATAAACCTGTCTGGGATCTCCTAACCAGCATTGGTGCCAAGGGGCAGCTTATAAAAGGTGAGGGGGGACAGCATTAGGACCCCTCCATAACATCCATAAATGCCTACCCAAATTTACCCTAACACAGTATGTAATAATACTCTTGAAAAAGACAACTGACATTTTCTCAGTCTTATGTATAACAAATAAAAAAGCATCTATAAAAAATCTATTAAAAACTATTTTTAATGGTATAAAATGGACAATCTAGGTTAAAAAACAATCACAAAGTATGCTTGCCTTAAACTTAGCTTCATGATAATCCTCTAGGCACCCACCCTAGCCCTAGCCATTACAGAAATTCTGAGGCTGCCTATCTTCTGACCCTCCCCTCCTGAAGATGTTGTTTCTGACCTGTCAGCGCAGGAGTTGTACTTGACCATGCTCAGCATGGCAGCCATAATGAAGAACATCAGGATGGGGTCAAGGAGGATGTACTGGGACAGAGTGAGGCATCCTGTATCTGAAAAACATGAGCTCACCAGTAAAAACATGGAGTCAAGTGCGGGACCCCTTGAAAACCAAATACCCCAACAATAGGAACCAGTCCCCCTTGCTACTTAATCACACATGTAAGCACTTGTAAAGTCAGGAGTATATGGGCCACAGAGTCATCCTTAGTTGGAGGACCATGGCTTTGGGGTATATCAAAGCCCAGTGATGAAAACCAGTATCTCACACTGCTTCTAGACCCTCAGTCCAAGAAGGGATCATATTATTCACTCAGAGCATCCCTAAGATGAGGTCTCTTCCTCATTTCCACTATCAAAAAGGGAGCTTTGTGACTCTGCTTACGTAGCCACAAACCATCCATATCTATGATAGATTCTTATCATAGTATATGACATCTCTCTTGGGGAGGGTTATTCTTTATATGAGAGCTCGAGTGACTTTCAAAAAAAAATTTTTTTTTTTTTTGAGACAGAGCCTCAAGTTGTTACCCTGAATAGAGTGCCGTGGCATTACAGCTCACAGCAACCTCCAATTCCTGGGCTCAAGCGAGTCTCTTGCCTCCACCTCCCAAGTAGCTGGGACTACAGGCGCCCGCCACAATGCCCGGCCATTTTTTGGTTGCAGCCGTCATTGCTGCTTGGTGGGCCCGGGCTGGATTCAAACCTGCCAGCTCAGGTGTACGTGGCTGGCACCCCAGCCCACTGAGCCACAGGCATCAAGCCTCAAACTTTTTTTTGAGACTGGATCTTGCTGTGTCACTTAGGCTGGAGTGTGTGCAGTGGCAAGATCACAACTCATTGCAACCTCAAACTCCTGTGCAACCTCAAACTCCTGCCTCAGCCTCCCGACTACCTTGGACTACAGGCACATACCACCATGTCTGGCCATTTTTTTTTTTTTTATATTATATAGAGATAGGGTCTCACTATGCTGCTCAGCTCATCTCAGAACCCTGGCCTCAAGCAATCCTCCCACCTCAGCCTCCCAAAGTGCTAGGATTACAGCATTAGCCATTGCACCTGGCTACTTTTTAAAAACCTAAATCTCATCACATCATGCTCCTCTTCAACCCTCCAATGTCTTCCCATTTCATGCAGAATAACAAATTCTCATGACAGCTGCCAAAGCCTGTACAGTCTCTGTACCTTTCCATTCTCATCTCCCAACATCCTCTGCCTCGCTCACTGTATCCTCACAATACTAGCCCTCTGGCTGTTCCTTGAACCCACGGAGCCTTACGATGGGACTATAGCATATGTTCTTCCCTCTGCCTGAACACTCTTCGATCAGATCTCTGCATGGCTTGATCCTTTGCTTTACTCAAGTCAAAGCTACCTTTTCAGGAAACTCTCTACTGACCACCCTACCAACATAGTATGGATCTCCATTATCCTTTCCCCTGCTTTACTTTCTACACTGCACTTACTGCTTCAGATATCACATCATAGACTTATTAATTTATTTGCTTTATGTACTGTCTGCCCCACTGGAGGGTAAAATATGAGAGCAGATTATCTCATCAGTATATCCTCTGAGACCAAGAAAATTGGCCTGGCACAGGGTAGGTGCCTGAGAAATAATTGTTGAATGAAAAATAAATAAATAACTGAATGAATGAATGAATAACTAAAGAGGCAAATTAAAGATACAAGGAAAAAGCCACCAATCTTCTACAAAGAGAGTCTATAATCTGGTAATGTGTTTGTCAAAAAAAAAAAAAGAAATGTATCTGTCAAAGCAAACTCCTAAAATACCTAAACTGGTCTGGAATTCTTTAAATATTAAGTTCCATGAGGTCATAAATTCATTTCCATAAGAACAAGGCTAGCTACAGGATTGACTTCTAAATCAACTCTCATTTATCCACATGAAGATTATCCATAGAAATTCCCATTTTGCTATCCCCTGCCATCCAGCTACTTGTGGGGTATTTATCTTTGCATTAAGTTGAAATTAGTTTAGGAAATGCAAAACCTTAATATTAACCTAAGAGAAGTAAAACTGAATTATAAGCTTCCTTCAAACACACACACACAAATTTATCTTATTATGCATTCCAAATTCAAGCGTTAATAACTTGGGGATGATCTATCCCATAGGATTACCCATACCAACTCTCCTCTCCAATAATATAAAGGCTTGCAATATATAAGTACTTATATATATATTTATATATGTGTGTGTATATATAAATATATATGTATTTATTTATATATGTGTGTGTGTACACTGGTAATATATGTATTACCAGTGAATAAAACGAGACTTGTAATCTACTTTATCCAATCCTAAAGTTAATTAGGAACTGGGCATAGATAGGACTCTTGAACATACTGATTTCCAGTTATATTTACAGCATGGCTGCCCATTTCCCAAAAACTATGGTATATATAAGACAACTTACCAAAGGTGAGGAGGGCAGCGGTGAGTAGTGCTGCTGGGAGGGACTTGGACAGATCCAGTACAGTGAGGTAGGCAAAGGGGATCAGCCAGGAACCAAGGAATGCACAGAACTAGAGAAGGGACAGCAAAGCTCTCAAATAACAAGCTAAGTTAAACATCAGTGATCTACTCAACTTGGTACAAACTAGTGTTTAAGATAGAGGGCCGTGATGAAGGTATGACTTTGGTAACCCAAAAAGTAGAGTATCTATAAATCAATAAAGGGTGAGGTAACAGTGAAGAATCAAATCAAGTAATATATATGTTCCCATTGAGCAACAACGTATACCCATCACTGCTAGCTCATCTCAGCCTCTTCATCTATGTAATGTGAAACATAAAGAGTTCCTACATCATTAAGTTTATTCTGAAGATTAAACATTGGAGAGTGTTATTAACACAGAGAAAGTAACAATGAACAATAGCTTCTCCCTGGATGCAGTGGCTCACACCTGTAATCCTAGAACTCTGGGAGGCCAAGGTGGGTGGATTGTTTGAGCCCAGCCTGAGCAAGAAATTCAAGACCAGCCTGAGCAAGAGTGAGACCCAGTCTCTAAAAAATAGCCAGGCATTGTGGCAGGTGCCTATAGTCCTAGCTGCTCAGAAGGCTGGGTCAAGAGGACCTCTTGGGCCCAAGAGTTTGAGGTTGCTGTAAGCTACGATCCCACAGCACTCTACTGTGAGTGACAAAGTATGACTCTGTCTCAAAAGAAAAAAAAATTAGCTTCTATTACAAAATTATAAGTACAAGTTGAGAAAGAATTTTCTGAAGGTATCTTAACATTTCAGAGTTGTTCCTTCCTTTTTTTTTTTTTTGAGACAGAGTCTCAATCAGTCATCCAGTTGTGAGTCATCCTCACAGCAACCTCAAACTCTTGGGCTCAAGTGATCCTCTTGCCTCAACCTCCCAAGTAGCTGGGACTACAGGCGCCAACCACAGTTCTAGCTACTTTTGCTCTTGCTCAAGTTGGTCTTGAACTCATGAGCTCAAGCAATCCACCTGTCTGACCAGAATAATTATTTCTAACATTATTTGTTATGTCTCCCTTGGTTTTTTCTCCAATCACACTAGAAACCACTATTCACTCTACATGATGTGTATATTTTGATTTTGGGAAAAAGACTGCTTGACATTAGTATCTGGAAGATTGTTTTATTCTTTGAATTTTTTAAATCACCAGCCTTCTTCCATCCCCCTAATTTTTCCATCAAAATAAAAAGATAGAGAACGTGAATTTCTCACGTTTAGGTTGTCACTTTTTACTAACAGAAAGCAACGAGCTCTAGTGTGACAGGCTGTTACATTTGCCCTCCTCAATTTCCATAGCAGGTCCACAGTGAATCAGGCCTATTCAAAAGTCATTAGGGGGCAGTGCCTGTGGCTCAATGGGCAGGGTGCCGGCCCCATATACGGAGGGTGGCGGGTTCAAATACGTCCCTGGCCAAACTGCAACAACAAAAAAATAGCTGGGCATTGTGGTGGGTGCCTGTAGTCCCAGCTACTCAGGAGGCTGAAGCAAGGGAATTGCCTAAGCCCAGGAGTTGGAGGTTGCTGTGCGCTGTGTGATGCCACAGCACTCTACCGTGGGCTATAAGGTGAAACCCTGTCTCTACAAAAAAAAGTCATTAGGAAGATGGTGAATCACTTCAGAATATGAACTTGAGGGTAGGAAACACTCCTTGTTTAATATGGCATAATATGACCATGCAAATTGTCCAATGATTAGTACAAATAAGAATACAGTCACTTATCTTTTGTGTGAGATCCTCAAGGAAAGAGGCTAATAAATGCAAACTTCTCTGTGTGCCCTTCATTGGAGGTCAGTTTCTGCAGGTTTCATTTAGCTACAGGTACAGGTGCTGGGGATCAGGCACAGAGGGCCTAGAACAGCCTTCAATAAGGCTGGAAAACTCCTTGTGTGCCTAAAATCTTTAGGGGAAGAGAAGTAAGAAGCTGGCGACAAGAGTGAGGGGATGCCAAACTTTCTTTCTTTTTTCTTCCTTTTAAGACAGGGTCTAGCTCTGTCACCTAGGCTGGAATGTAGCAGCAAAAACAGCTCACTGAAACCTTGAGCTCTTGGGTTCATGCTCTCCTCCTGCCTCAGCCTCCTAAGCAGCAGGACTATAGGTGCACCACTACGCCCAGCTACTCTGTGTGTGTGTGTGTGTACAGGGGTGTCTCTCTGTTCTACACAGGCTGGTCTCAGACCCTCCCACCTTAGTTTTCCAAAGTATTGGAATTATAGGCATGAGCCACCATGCCAAGTCAAAGCCTTAATAAAAGATTCTCAGGGGTAGGCTGCAGCTTCAGGAAGGAAAAGTCTGCAGTGCCCAAGTGCACCGAGGTGATGTTGGGCCGGCAGGAAACTCTGACTGCCTAGGTCCCAGGCTGCTCCCCAATGTCTGACACTAGACATGGGCAGGGAACAGGTGACAGTGTGTGTGTGCTCCCTTTCCTTCCCTTCTTCCTTTCCTCAGTTTTGAATCTCTGCACTACATCATCCTTCCCTTTTCCCAGCATCCCAAAGTTCCTTTATCTACACCTGCCACCACTCTACGGCTGCCTACATAACATTTCTGATTGAGTGTGGCCCCAGGTTCAGTTAAGTCTATATCAAGTCAAAAAGTCTTACTCCTCTCATTCCCATGTAGCTGTGATGCTCATATTTGTCCCCAGGCCTCTGGAACAAAAAGGTACCATCATATCCACTCAGGTAGCCTGCAAGACCTATCAGCATCTGAGGAGAGAAGGAGAACAAACAGAAAGATGAGAGACCTTTGGGAAAAGATTCCTCTGCCCCTTGAACTTCCTTCTAGCTGTACCCACAGACTTTGGCTTCCCTTGACAGCTATCCACAGAAAAAGTTGCCAATGTGACATTTTCTTCTGCAGCTGTTACAGAGCAAAGAATCTTTTGCTTACAGATCTCACTGCTCCAGACAAATCCTCTCTTGTGTTAAGGCCAAGTTCTTGGGAACAGTGCAGACTAAACACTTAGGAAGGAAAAATGACCCATGACTTGAAGGACAGAGACAGTGTGGGGCTCTCTCATTCTGCCTTCTTTTATTTGTTATGAAACATGACAGCTATTGAAGTCGTGGGAAGATGCTGATTCCTGAGAGACTGGCCTTTGAAAAGAAAATGAGGTCCCAAGTCACAGTGAGGAGGGAGAAAAGTGACCAACTAGCTATACGCCATGAATAGAGAGGAAGGAAGAAAGTGTGAGAGAGGAACGCAACATGTACTTGCCCAGAGGGGAAGAGAAACAATGTCAACAGGCCAGAGAATGGCTTCTCCTGTTTCCAAACTGCACAGAAAGGCAAACTTGGCACCTCCAAACCAGAACAAACCAACTATAAACTGAGACTGAGTTGTGAGTCCTTGGAAATTTTGAGATCAGCCCCTCTATTTCTATATTTCTCTAGCCATCAACACTGTAAAGTTCTCTTTTCCATGTAAACAACTGAAAGAAAAAGGTATAAAACTTGTCAGCAAATGCCAACCATCTGTGACAGCCCCGGGCTGCTCCAGCCTGACCCCTGGGCTGTGTCAGGCTGTGTGCAGGGACAGAACACACTGGCAGAGCAGGGAAAGCCCCTCCTAGCAACACGGCTAGAGAGACTTGGATTTGGACCATTAACCAACTCACGTTTTTCTCTAAGTAGTTCTAAATAGAACCACTCTCTATAGTTCCCAGTCAGAATAAAGAAGTTAAAGTTTAGCAGTAAATGATTATGAAAGCCTGGTTTAACATTTCGACTGCAGAACACTCAGAAAGGAAACTACTAATTGAGGTGTGCAGCGATGGCACCAACCCTTAGTGGCGCACTTACTGGACGTTCTTTGGTTTCTTACTAATCAAAATGATTCACCCAAGTTGGTTTCAGTTTCAATATTTTATTATAGAAAAAAAGTAATGGGCAGGCTCAGCGCCTATAGCACAGTTGTTACAGCGCTGGCCACATGCACTGAGGGCGGCGGGTGTGAACCCAGTCCAGGCCAGCTAAACAAAAATGACAACTGCAACAAAAAAAATAGCTGGGCATTGTGGCGGGCGCCTGTAGTCCCAGGTACTTCGGAGGCTGAGGCAAGAGAATCACTTAAGCCTAAGAGTTTGAGGTTGTTGTGACTGTGACGCCATGGAGAGGATGACATAGTGAGAATCTGTCTTAAAAAAAGGGTGGGGGGCGGCGCCTGTGGCTCAAAGGAGTAGGGCGCCGGCCCAACATGCTGGATGTGGCGGGTTCAAACCCAGCCCCGGCCAAAAACTGCAAAATAAATAAATAAATAAATAAATAAAAATAAATAAAAAGTAGGGCAGTGCCTGTGACGCAGCGAGTAGGGCGCCAGCCCCATATACCAAGGGTGGCCGGGTTCAAACCTGGCCCCCGCCAAACTGCAACAAAAAAATAGCTGGGCGTTGTGGCAGGCACCTGTAGTCTCACCTAACTCAGTAGGCTGAGCCAAGAGAATCACCTAAGCCCAAGAGCTGGAGGTTGCTGTGAGCTGTGTGATGCCACAGCACTCTACCAAGGGCAACAAAGTGAAACTCTGTCTCTAAAAAAGAAAAAAAAAAAAGTAATGCACAAACAAAAACATCATATGAAATGATAAAGCTTTCCCATATCAATAAAAATTTAATAACCCTTTTTTGTATGGTACAACTCAAAGCATGGTTCGATACATAAACCAACATGACACTGTATGCATTGACACCATGTTTCACTTTGCTTTTTATGTTTTGTGCAAACAACGTATCTCTGGGGGGCATTTTGTCATATTGCTGTTGGACTGCTATACTTTGATGGAAATGCCTTTCTGTGAGACGGAATGAATGGTTATCAGAAATAATTCTTCCTCCAGAGTTGCACAACATGATTAACCAAATGTGCTGAGAAGACAGCTGGAAGACTACTAAAATCGATGCTTTGTTATGAACATTGGCCTTTATTCCCGATACATTTGGGGATTCGAATTTTCTCTCCTTTGACGTTGCAGAAGATTGACATCTTTTAAATTTGACATAGGTTCTACACTTTTGTTTTCCAAATCAGATTCTGAGGTATTTGATGGTTTATGTTTTCCATAAGAAGTATTTTTATTTATTTTTTCTTTTTTGAGACAAAGCCTCAAGCTATCGTCCTGGGTAGAGTGCCGTAGCATCACCGCTTACAGCAACCTCCAACTCCTGGGCTCAAGCGATTCTCCTGCCACCGCCCACCTCCCAAGTAGCTGGGACTATAGGCGCCCACAACACCCGGCTATTTTTTGGTTGCAGCCATCATTGTTGTTTGGCAGACCAGACTAGATTAGAATCCACTAGCTCAGGTGTATGTGGCTGGAGCCTTAGCCGCTTGAGCCACAGGCGCCGAGCCAAGAAGTATTTTTAAACGTTCTTCTATATTGTTTTTTTGAGGCAAAGTCTCACTATGTTGCCCTTGGTAGAATGCTATGGAGTCACAGCTCACAGCAACCTCAAACTCTTGGACTCAAGTGATCCTCTTATCTCCGCCTCCTAAGTAGCTGGGACTACAGGTGCCTGCCACAAGGTCCAGTTATTTTCTTTCTTTTTTTTTTTTTTTTTTTAAGACATGGGGTCTTTTGCTCAAGCTGGCCTCAAATTCAGAAACTCAGGCAATCCACCCACCTTGGCCTCTCAGAGTGCTAGGATTATAGGCATGAGCCACAGTGCCTGACTGAAAGCTACTTCTATATCCAAATTCTCCAACAATGATTGAATCCTGTGAACTTGATGACACTTTGAATTTATCATACACCATATTTATATATTCCCACAAGAATCCACTATTTGTACAAATTATTTTAGGCACAACTGTGAAAAATATTGAAAACAAAGCATATGATGCTTACAGACTCAAGTCATCAAGTTTTTGTTTGCAAAATCAATGTCTACAGGTGTGTCCATATCAAATGAACACCTTGTATTGCACACCTAAAGACATCGTTCATACCAAACAAATTGTTTTGAATGCCCTATAGGTGTTTGTTCTTATTCACAGATAAAAGGTTAAAAAAGAAGGTGGTGAGAATTCCAGGGTCCAGAGGTTAGTTTAATATGAAGTAACTTAAAGTACTGAAAAGACAGGGTCATCCAAACACCTAGATGAACTAAAACTGACACGTGACCAGCAAATAGACTCCCCTTCCCCCTGGGATCTCCGAGGACAAGACTGATGGTGCTAGTCATAAATTCCCAGACTGCTCAGCTGGTGTGGAGTAAAGAAACACACAGATGATTTGGATCTTGGCATCCCACAGAGCTCTCTGATTTGAACTTAGTATTTCTGAACTATGGGTAATAAAACCTTCCTTGCAGACTTGGTGCCTGTGGCTCAACAGGCTAAGGCACCAGCCACGTACACCTGAGTTAGCAGGTTCAAATCCAGCCCGGGGCCCACCAAACAACAATGACGGCTGCAACCAAAAAATAGCCGGGTGTTGTGGCAGGTGCCTGTAGTCCCAGCAACTTGGGAGGCAGAGGCAGGAGACTCACTTGAGCCCAGGAATTGGAGGTTGCTGTGAGCTGTGATGTCACGGCACTCTATCCAGGGTGACAGCTTGAGGCTCTGTCTCAAGAAGAAAAACCTTCCTTGCAGGCTTAGCGCCTGTGGCTCAGTGAGTAGGGTGCTAGCCACATATACTGAAGGTGGTGGGTTCAAGCCCAGCCTAGGACTGCTAAAAAATGACAACTGTAACAAAAAAAAAATGGCCAGGCATTGTGGCAGGCACCTATGGTCCCAGCTACTCAGGAAGCTGAGGGCAAGAGAATCACTTGAGCCCAAGAGTTTCAGGTTGCTGTGAGCTGTGATGCCATGGCCCAAGGGCGACATAGTGAGTCTCTGTCTCAAAAATAAAAAAGTAAATAATAAATTTTTTTTTAAAAAAAGAAACCCTCCTCGCAAAGCGTTGTGAGGATTAGAGGTGATGCTGTAAGAAAAACACCTAACACAATGCCAACCACTTAAAATTCAATTCCCAGTCAGTTCCCTTATGATTAAAAGTAAACCTGAGCTAATTTCCTAACTAAATAATTCATTCAAATCAATAGAAAAAGATGAACAACCTACTAGAAAAACAGAAAACAAAATGCAAATAGTTAATAAACATGAAAAATAACTCAAACTGTTCAACCTAACTTAAAAAGACATTCAAATGAAAACAGTGATATACCATTTTTTGCTCTCCAATTGAGAGTTTTTAAAGTATAATCATACCAGTGCTGGCAATGATGTGAGGAGGAAAGCACCTTCATACATTGCTTGTACATGAACATATTATTACAATACTACAGCCTGGATGCAGTGGCTAAAGTACATATTATTACAATACTTTTGCCTAGATGCAGTGGCTCATAATTATAATCCTAGCACTCTAGGAGACTGAGGCGGGTGGACTGCCTGAGCTCTGGAGCTTGAGACCAGCCTGAGGCAAAGACCCCCGCCTCCACCAAAAAAATAGAGAAACCAGAGGAGAGTTGTGGCGGACACCTGTAGTCCCAAGACTTTGAAGTTGCTGTGAGCTACACTACCACTCAAGCCAGGGGATAAGAGAATAAGACTCTGTCTAGCCAACATAATTTCCAATGTGCATATTCTTGGACTCTAGTTTGGCTGTTGGGAATCTTTCAAACATACAACTATACAAAAGTGCCTGCACATGGATGTTCACTACAGTTACCTCGTATTATGGCTAAAAATTGGAAGTAGCATACATGCTCACCAATTGAAGAGGGATAAAATACTTTATGGTACATTTGTATAATGGAATGATACACAGCCATTAAAAAGAATGAAGTAGGCTGGTTGTGGTGGCTCATGCCTGTAAGCCTAGCACCCTGGGAGGCTGGTGGGGGGGTAGATTGCTTGAGCTCACAAGTTCAACAACAGCCTGAGCAAGAGTGAGACCCTATCTCTACAAAAAATAGAAAAACTAGCCAGGCGTTGTGGCAGGTGCCTGTAGTCCTAGGTACTTGGGAGGCTGAGGCAGGAAGACAACGTGAACCCAGGAGTTCGAGGTTGCTATCAGCTAGGCTAAGGCCATAGCATTTTAGCCTGGGCAACAGAGCAAGACTCTGTCTCCAAAATCAAACCAAAAGAAAACAAAAATAGAATTCCTGAGAGGATGGATATATAAGATACTATTGACAAAGCTGACTATAGTTACCACTGAGGGATAGAAACGTGGAAGAGTCTTTCTGATCTTTTACTTCCTTCAGTATTGATCTAAAATTTTATTATGTATAAACATTTTTAATTGTTTTTTTAATTCCTATTTTATTGGAGCCCCAGGTACACAGAGCTGGAGGCCAGTGTGAGGGGCAGATATCAGCCTCAGAGAAAACTTCCTACTTGCCACTTTGAGGGAGTTTTTGATTCTTTGACTGGTTTGGCCTCAGAACCAGTGGAAGCTACTTTGCTGCTCACAGGTTTCCAACTTTCTCATCACTCTCTTTCAACCAGATAGAACACAGAACCATCAGAAGGTAAATTAGGGGTATAGATGGGCCACATTCCCTGGGAGTACCTCAGAAAGAAGCCTCACTTTTCTCCCTTTAGCTTTTGAGGAAGGAGTCCTAAGTAAATTAAATATATCAGCCAGTCTCTTCCACACATCCACAGTGTGCTGACACTCCATAGAAGGACAGTCAGTCCCCAGCTAAAAGACTGGGCTGGTTCAGTGCCTATAACTCAATGGTTAGGGCATCAGCCACACATACTGGAGCTGGCAGGTTCGAACCCAGCCCTGGCCTGTCAAACAACAATGACAACTACAACCAAAAAAAAAAAAAAAAAAAATAGCTGGGCGTTGTGGCAGGTGCCTGTAGTCCCAGTTACTTGGGAGGCTGAGGCCAGAGAATCGCTTAAGCCCAGGAGCTGGAGGTTGCTGTAAGCTGTGACGCCATGGCACTCTACTGAGGGCAACATACTGAGACACTGTTTCAAAAAAAAAAAAAAAGCCTGGGCTCGATTTCTTGTGAGAAATCTCCTCTATCACCCAGACATCTTGTTCCCAGGCTAACCTAATGCAAATACTCAACACAGTCCGTCATTTAATTCTATAGTAGTAACGGACATAGTCTCAGACAAGACACCGCCATGAGGCAGTGTGGTGTGGAGAGCAGGCTCTGAGCCAGTCTGATTCCACCACTTATGAGCTTTGTTCCCTATGGCAACCTACTTATCTTTACTTATCTTGTCCAATTTCCCCATCTGTACTGTAAAATGGGGATACAACAATACCTACTTTAAAAGGTTTTTGTGAGGCTTACATGATATAATGCATCTAAGATGCTAGAATAGACTAAGTATTTAATTGCTGTTCTTTTTATTGTTGTCAGGTTATAAAGGAGGCATGAAGGAACAAAATATTTTCTATTCTTTCCCTGGGCTCAGAGCCAATTTTGAAATGGGCCCCTGTCCTACCTTCCTCTCACCCCCTCCAACCTGCAGCTCCCTACCCCATGCTCTCATGCTTCCGTAAGTCCACCAGTAACAGATGGCTATCCCTGCCTCCTGCCACCTCTGCCTCCATCCCAAATGCTACGTGCCCGAATCAGTTCACAACTAATCACAAGCAAATTCTTGTCCCGTTGGTGCCCAAGATCCTAGTCTCCAGTTAGAAAGAAAGTCTTGAGTGAATTATAGGGCCAATCCATTAGCCTTCTCAGAGGTATTGTTTTTAAAAGAGTAACATGGGCTCGGCGCCTGTGGCTCAACGGGCTAAAGTGCCAGCCAGGTACACCTGAGCTGGCGGGTTCGAATCCAGCCTGGGCCCGCCAAACAACAATGATGGCTGCAACCAAAAAATGGCCAGGAGTTGTGGCGGGCACTTGTAGTCCCAGCTACTTGGGAGGCAGAGGCAAGAGAATAGCTTGATCCCAGGAATTGGAGGTTGTTGTGAGCTGTGATGCCACAGCACTCCCTCCAGGGTGACAGCTTGAGGCTCTGCCTCAAAAAAAAAAAAAAAGAGTAACATGAATCCTGATTGATGGAATTTCTAACTGTAAAATATCTGAGAGGAACAGGTCAAATAACGTGCATGGAGGGGAAGGGTTAGCTCCCATGTTGACAACAAGCTTCCCTAAGCTATTTCTGCATTATGTAATCCATTCCTTCTATTTTCTTTTAATTTAGATAAAATTCACATAAAATTTATCATTTTTAAGTGTACAATCAGTAGTTTTAAGTAATATTTACAAGACTGTACAATCATCAACACTACCCACTTCCAGAACATTTCATCATTCCAAAAAGAAACTTCCACCCATTTGCAGTCACGCCCTAATTTTCCCTCCCCCTATACCCTGACAACCACTAATTTACTTTCTATCTCTATGGATTTTCCCATTCTGGACTTTTCATATAAATATAATCATATAATAAGTAACATTTTGTGTCTTCCTTTTAGAATGTTTTTAAAGTCCATCCATGCTACAGCATGTATCAGAACTTCATTCCTTTTTAAATGAAATGAATATGGTTGAATCATATTCCATAGACCACATCTTGTTCATCCATCCCTTAGTTGATGAACACTTTCTCCATTTCTAAGCCCAGACACCCATGAAACACCAATGATTTTCCATGAACGTAGCTGGTCTACAATGTCAGGGATTTTTTTCTATAGTCCAAGAATTAAATACAAAATGGAGACTTGTCTCCAGCCCTGAGGAACCATCTGCCCAGATTAGAGAGCTGCTCACCTTTCCTAGAGGTGGGTGCACATCGAAGAAAAAGGTGCGGTTGATATAGTAACTTCCCATTTTCCCAAAGTGAGTCTCATCCCAACTGAAGGATAAAAAGAGAAATGAGAATTTTTAAATTATCATAAACACCAAATAGCCTTAATAAAAAATGGTTAAAATTAAACTTAAAACCAAAGGCTATGCATTTCAAGCAATTAATGAAAAAGTTTGGCTCGGTGCCTGTGGCTCAATGGGCTAAGGCACCAGCCATGTACACCTGAGCTGGCGGGTTCGAATCCAGCCCGGGCCCGCCAAACAACAATGACACTGCAACCAAAAAATGGCCAGGCGTTGTGGCGGGCACCTGTAGTCCCAGCTACTTGGGAGGCGGAGGCAGGAGACTCGCTTGAGCCCAGGATTTGGAGGTTGCTTTGAGCTGTGATGCCACAGCACTCTATCCAGGGTGACAGCTTGAGGCTCTGTCTCAAAAAAAAAAAAAAGTTTGAATTTTTAAAATAAGCTTTTGACAAAAGTGATTTGAGAGAGCAAAACCTCAAGCTGTCATTAGCCTTTACGTATTAGAAAGGTTACCAAATATTTACCAGCTGGTTACCATAAATTTAAGTTAAATGTTTGTGTACTTACTCTGTATCTTGAGTTTCTATTTGTTTTAAAAGGACAAAGAGTTTTCCTATAATATGAAAAGGTTTATAGTACATGTTCTTCCAAATCTGTTAATTTCTGAGACGACAGTTGCTATTAGAAGGTACATTCCCACATGGTTGGAATTGATCAGAGAGAGACTGTAAACCATGATTGTTACAGGGACCTGATTTTGCTCATCAACCTTATGATAAATAACCTTCTGACTATGATCTTATTATAATGAACTAAACCAAACCATAAAAATTGAGGGTTTTCCTACTAAGTTCAGAGTGGAACCTATCTCATTCCATAAGTTATTTTGCAAGTAGGTTAAGTGCTTCTAACACATCAGCTTTCGAACACAATGCAAAGTCCTTTTCTTTTATACAAGCGCATAAATCTCTTTACACTAAGGGCTTTAAAAACGCAGGCAAACTATAAGGCACAGTCTGAGCATTTCTATTTGTTATTTTCTCCCTGCAGCTCAAAAGAAGGGCTACTTTCTAGTTACCATCAATCCCCAGGGCATGAGCAGTCATTACCAACCTACCACATTAAGGGGCAAAACATACTTTTCCAAAAAAGGTAGGCTTTTATTTTCGTCTTTGTTTTTCTCAGCGCATCCAATACAGGGACAGAATAGTAAATCTACATCTACATCAAGTAAGCACGCTGCTTGACAGGGGATGAAGACAGTGGCATGGTGGCACGTGATGTCAAAGTGAGGAATAACTTCAAAGCAATGTGACCAAACAGGTTTGCAGAGATCCACTCCCAGCTCCACCACTTACTAATGGCATAATCTGACAAAATTACTAACTCTCTCCAGATCTCTTTTCTAATCTACACAATGAAGACAATACAATAACATATCTGCCATGCCCACCTCCTAGGGGGTTATTAGGGCTTACTCAGATAACACACAAGAAAGAACTCGAGACACTATACTACTATACATGTACTGGCCACTATTCAGACTGCCCCAACATTTGTGGTTAGTTTGAAAGTAACATCCTAACAAAAAGGCATGAGATTTTTACTTCAAAAGTTTCTCATGTAAAACCAGTAGCAATACTCATATTTCCTTTCAGCTTTTATTGCTTGTTTGTGTTGGGAGAGACAGTCCTCCATGGCTCTCTTGTAATCCTAGGGGCCTTGTCAGGTATGCCAAGAATGCAAGGTCCTGATCCTCTTTACCAGGCCATTTCTCAGGGTTTTGTTTGCAGCGAACAACCTCGAGGGAAGAGTCAGTGTCTCCCTCTGGACAGAGAGCACTCTTGCTTACTGCCTGCTATTAAACACTGAATTCCCCAAACTCAATAATCCTCAGCTGCAATGCAACCCGCCGATGTGCAAGCATTCATGCAAACACACAGCATCACGTGGGACTCTGGGGACAAGCAGCACTGATGCCAACATGCTGATGCTTGCCCTGCTTGCTGTGCCACAGGAAATAAAGCCCTTGGTCTCTCACCCAGGACCTTGTCTTCTACCAGCATCCATAAAACAGTGACAGACTAATTTATCAGCTTGCAAGTAGGCTAAAATAAAAGCTCAGACCCTGACTATTATCAAATGAGGGCACCCATTGGCAGACAATGGGGTATTAGAGTCCCCCACTGTCCAACATATTAAAGAAGTTGAATGGGGGCAGGGTGCATTGCAACCAGCCAGAATACTGCCTTGGTTATTGCTACCTGTCCTCTGGGCCAATGAGGAAGAGATATTTACATGACAATGGGGAGGCAAGCTCAGCAGCTCAGCCAAAAGGCAGTACGGATGTGGCTGATGAATCAAGTCTCCAAGGTTTCAATAAATGGTACAGAAACAAGGATCCAATGTACTCAGTATATTATGAAACCAATATATAATCAGGACTTCAAGTAAAAGGAAAACCCTGAAAGATCCTTGTGGGAGCTACATGCTCAAGCCAAAAGTATATGTACTTTGCTTACTGGCTCAGAACCAGTCTCTCCTCTGTGCCCCTTGATCCCGCATCCTCTACCACAACATCATCTGCTTTAAAGAATAAGATAATTGGCTCAGCGTCTGTAGCTCAGCCGCTAGAGTACCAGCTACATACACCGGAGCTGGCAGGTTTGAATCCAGCCTGGGGCCTGACAAACAACAATGACAACTACAACCAAAAAATAGCTGGGCATTGTGGTAGGTATCTGTAGTCCCAGCTAAGTGGGAAACTGAGGCAAGAGAATCACTTTAGCCCAAGAGTCTGAGGTTGCTGTGAGCTGTGACACCATGGCACTCTATCTAGGGCGACAGCTTGAGACTATGTCTCAAAAAAAAAAAAAAAACAACCAAAAGAATAAGATGATTAAAGGTGGGACCAAAGTCTCTGTCTGTGTCTCCAAAAGGGACTGAGGCTACACTCACTCACCCTAGCGTGCTGGGGAACACCAAGGGAGAGATGGACTTAAACTCAGGACTCTGCAGGATACAGGGCCGCATCACCCCACCCAGCCCCACAGGGGAGGATATGCTAGGCACTGAGGTCACCAAGGCACTAAGGACAGCCAGAAGAGCTGCAGCAGTATGTACAGGGACTAAAAGAAAGGGGGCCCTCAAGCCCCAAGGCTCACAGGACCCAGGCAACGACAAAAAAAGTGGTACCAAGCCAGGTGAACTAAAGGATGAAAAAAGCTTCTCCCTACCCACTGCGTGCAGTACTGCCCTCTCTCTCAGACTGGGAAAGGGCATAATCAACCTTTGGGTGGCTGTTACTATGGCCCCTGACGTGAACCAATTAGACTCATTAGTTCAAGAGGAAAGTTTCCAAATTCAGCTGACAGGGTCTAAGTCATATTCCCAGTGGGAAGGGAACATAAAGTGACCTTGCAGGTAGGGCCCATCAGGCCACTTCAATGTGGCTTACACTGCTGACTGCATAGCTACATTGATCCCATAGGCATCAAAGAGGATTATTCCGTTCATGAACTGTTGCATGTAGAGGGGTGATCCTGTTCCTTTCTGGTGGTCCAGGAGAAATAATACAATTCCGTGGAAGGGAAAGGGAAATCACAACTTTAAAAACTTATTGACTGGACAACTCCAGCAAAAAAATGGCCAGACATTGTGGCAAGCACCTGTAGCCCCAGCTCCTTGGGAGGCTGAGGCAAGAGAATCACTTGAGCCCAGGAGTTTGAGGTTGCTGTGAGCTATGACATTACTGCACTCTACTGAGGGTGACATAAGGAGACTCTTAATCTCAAAAAAAAAAAAACAAAAACCTTCCTGCTGGAGTGCGAAGACACCATTCACCAGAATAACAGCACCACCTCCTGGCCACAGGTACCAAGTACATCCTTTACAAAAGGTCAGCTTGAACAAGGACTACCCAACTCACTTTGAAAGTGACTGCCTGGATCGGCACCTATGGCTCAGCGGGCTAAGGCGCCAGCCATGTAAACCTGAACTGGCAGGTTCGAATCCAGCCTAGGCCCGCCAACCAACAATGACGGCTGCAACCGAAACAAAAATAGCCAGGTGTTGTGGCGGGTGCCTGTAGTCCCAGCTACTTGGGAGGCAGAGGCAGGAGACTCGCTTGAGCCCAGGAATTGGAGGTTGCTGTGAGCTGTAATGCCACGACACTCTACCCTGGGCGACAGCTTGAGG
>CAUYON010148864.1:0-17816 GCA_963573935.1 Arctocebus calabarensis
CCAGCTCAGGTGTATGTGGCTGGCGCCTTAGCCCGTTGAGCCACAGGCGCCGAGCCCCAAATCTTTTTTTTTTTAAGTATTTTGTAAACTTTTTAAAAATTATATATATATATATATTTTTTTTTTGAGACAGAGCCTCAAGCTGTCACCCTGGATAGATTGCTGTGACATCATAGCTCACAGCAACCTCCAATTCCTGGGCTCAAGCGAGTCTCTTGCTTCTGCCTCCCAAGTAGCGGGGACTATAGGCGCCCACCACAATGCCTGGCTATTTTTTGGTTGCAGCCATCATTGTTGTTTGGCAGGCCCAGGCTGGATTCGAACCTGCCAGCTCAGGTGTACGTGGCTGGCTCCTTAGCCCATTGAGCCACAGGTGCCGAGTCAGATATATATATATTTTTAGAGACAGAGTCTCACTTTGTTACCCTCAGTAGAGTATTGTGGCGTCACAGCTCACAACAACCTCAGACCCTTGGGCTTAAGTGATTTCTCTTGCCTCAGCCTCCCAAGTAGCTGGGACTACAGGCACCTGTCACAACGCCCAGCTGGGTCCAAATCTTAAGTTCACAAAAAGTAAGGAAATTCAGTTTAGGCTAACTATGCCATGTCTTTATTTACCTTCAAAACTAATTTTGAATTTTTTTTATAGCATATATATTTAATCATATTTTGTTTAAGTTAATACAGTTCGTTTCTTGTGATAATATACTTTCTTAGCATAAATACTTTAGGTAGCAGAAATCATTTTGAAAAATATTGGCTATGAAAATGTGAATAAGAGTTAATTGCATTTTTAAATACAAATACTATAATTTTTGAAAATTATAGTAACTTCCTAATTATAAAAGAAATTACCTATTCTATTAAAAATAAAAAAATACAAAGAAGAAAAAGAAAATTACCTTTAGGGCGGCGCCTGTGGCTCATCGAGTAGGGCACCGGCCCCACATACTGAAGGTGGCGGGTTTAAACCCAGCCTTGGCTGAACTACAAAACAGAAAAATAGCCAGGTATTGTGGTAGGTGCCTGTACTCCCAGCTACTTGGGAGGCTGAGGCAAGAGAATCGCCTAAGCTCAGGAGTTGAGGTTGCTGTGAGCTGTGTGACACCACAGCACTCTACTGAGGGTGATAGAATGAGACTGTCTCTACAAAAAAAACCTTTAGCTGTTCTACACAAAGATAACTACCCTTAAGATTCCTTTATTCTGGCTGGGCACGGTAGCTAATGCCTGGCACTCTGGAAGGCCGAGGTGGGTAGATTGCTTGAGCTCACAAGTTTGAGACCAGCCTGAGAAAAAAGTGAGACCTCGTTTCTACTAAAATAGAATAGTATAGGCAAGAGGATTGCTTGAGCCCAAGTTGGAGGTTGCTGTGAGCTAGGACACCACGGCGCTCTACCGAGGGCAACAACTTGAAACTTTTTTTTTTTTAAATGATTCCTTTATTCTTTTTAATATTTTGGTGACCACATTTCCAGATCTCTCTCTGTATTTATTGTAAAAAATGAGAAGTGTGTGTGCCTTGTAGTAAAGGATTTGAAAAGGGAAATTTACAACGAAACTAGGAGAGGAAAAGGTTTACTAGTCAGTCTTTCTGACTCTTTACCTATTTGATTCATATTTCCTATCTTTTTTTTTTAGAGTGCTCTAAAAATATTGGATTTACACCAGAAAATAGAGAGAGGAAGAGAAAGGGATCTGGGATAATGTTTTTCTGTTTACTAGGTAGAAGATTAGGAAATGGTTTGAATGGAGATTCTCCAGAGTCTTCTTCTAATCCTTTAGCTAAGAATAAGAAGCAAAGAATAAAGAGCATCATTAATCTTATTCTTTCTTTGTATATATTGTTAAGTAAAAAAATTTATATAAAATCACATAGCTATAAGGGCCTTGAAGTAGTAGTGTGTTATATCAGATAAGTCATCTAGTAGATACATATTTATGCAACTCTTACTATGTGTGAACCCATCAGTCAGTATAGTGCTATACCTTTAAGGAACTCAAAAGTTCTTTCTTAGATTTTTAAGAAATCTAAGGCACTGATTAATGTCCTATTCTTTATTTATCAGTAATACTAACAATCAGTACTTGGCATTGTAAAGATGATAGCTTTATTATAATCTTACATTTCAAATTGTCGACTTGGCTCCTGTACTCAGTGGCTATGGCACCAACCACGTGCACCGGAGCTGGCGGGTTCGAACCCAGCCTGGGCCTGCCAAACAACAATGACAACTACAACCGAAAAATAGCCGGGTGTTGTGGCAGGCGCCTGTAGTCCCGGCTACTTGGGAGGCTGAGGTAAGAGAATCGCTTGAGCCCGAGTTGGAGGTTGCTGTAAGCTGTGGCACTATGGTACTCTACCAAGGGCGACGTAGTGAAACTCTGTCTCAAAAAAAAAAATTATCATTTGACATTAGTAATATTAATGCTTGCTTTACTAAAATTATTTAGACATTTATTATTCCTCATTTGTTCAAATAATGAAGTATAGTATTATTTATACCATTGGGGATATAAAAAATATGGCAGTCTGGCTTGGCACCTGTATGTAGTTCAAGCAGCTAAGGTGCTAGCCACATACACCAGAGCTGGCGGGTTTGAATCCAGCCCAGGCCTGCCAAAGAACAATGACAACTACAACCAAAAAATAGCCGGGTGTTGTGGTGGGTGCCTGTAGTCCCAGCTACTGGGAGCCTGAGGCAGGAAAATTGCTTGAGCCCAGGAGTTGGAGGTTGCTGTGAGCTGTGATGTCATGGCACCCTACGCAGGGTGACAGCCTGAGGCTCTGTCTCAAAAAAAAAAAAAAAAAAAAAAAATATATATATATATATATATATATGGCAATCAGCTTTTGTAGTCTCCTTGGATCACTCATTCTTGTAGCTTCTCACTATATTGTACAGTTTATATTGTTCAAGATTCTAACTTTGTATTTCAGAATTCTTGTTTGTTTTTCATTTCATTCTATTTTTTTTTTGAGGCAGAGCCTTAAGCTATCACCCTGGGTAGAGTACTGTGGCATCACAGTTCACGGCAACCTGCAACTCCTGGGCTCAAGCGATTCTCCTGCCTCCACCTCCCAAGTAGCGGGGACTACAGGCGCCTCCCACAGCATCTGGCTACTTTTTGGTTGTAGCCGTCATTGTTGTTTGGTGGGCTCAGGCTGGACTTAAACCCGCCAGCTCAGGTATATGTGGCTGGTCCCTTAGTTGCTTGAGCCACAGGCGCAGAGCCCATTTCTTTTTATCATTTCATAAACCCTAACTTATTCCGTTTATTAAGTACACCAAGTTCAAGGCAATTTATTTTATTTATTTTTATTTATTTATTTTTTTGCAGTTTCTGGCCGGGGCTGGGTTTGAACCTGCCACCTCTGGCATATGGGGCTGGCACTCCACTCCTTTGAGCCACAGGCACCGCCCCAGTTTATTTTTTTTGAGGATTTGTTTCTGGTGATTCTATAAAATTTAAATGCTCAAATATTTCAAGATTAATTTCCTCATAGGAATAAATGTTAAATACATCCTGGGAGCACATCCATATACAAACACTGCAGTGTATTTTTGTATAAACAAAAATGAAGCATGAAAAACAAAAGCATAAAAATGTGGATATAATGTTTTCTTATCACAGACGACTTTTCTTTTTTTTTTTTTTTTTTGAGACAGAGCCTCAAGCTGAACCCCTGGGTAGAATGCCATGGCATCACAGGTCACAGCAACCTCCAATTCCTGGGTTCAAGCGAGTCTCCTGCCTCTGCCTCCCAAGTAGCTGGGACTACAGGCGTCCACCAGGAGGTGGAGGCAGGAGAATGGCTTGAGCCCAGGAATTGGAGGTTGCTGTGACCTATGATGCCATGGCACTCTACCCAGGGCAACAGCTTGAGGCTCTGTCTCAGAAAAAAAAAAAAGAAAGAAATCTGTTTGTGGTTCTAGGACTGATCACAGAAGAAACTGCTAAAAGCCTTAGGGATCAACAAAGATCCCTCAATTCACTACTAGCGGATGTGGTCCTAGATAATCAGACAGCATTAGATTTCCCATTGGCTAAACAAGGAGAAGTCTGTGAAATGTTAAACACTATCTGCTGTACCTCAGAAGAAGTTGAAATCTGAATAGAAAAAAATTCCCAACAAGCTGTGTGGCTACAATAGGGCTCCACACCTCGTTGTTTTTCAGCATTATTCACTTGGATTCTCCAGAACTTTGGCTCGGTCCTACAGGGACCCTTAAAGCTAGGATTCTCACTCCTTATCCTAGGGCTTATAGTCCACTATTTCACTTAAGTACTATGATAAGGCTGTAAATGTTCTCATTCAAACCTCAGGTCTAAAACCCAGCACCTGTGAATACTTGCAGACATCTACAAAACAGCTTCTTTCCTTTCACACTGGGTTCAACCCCAGGTATGCCCCTCATTAGGAAGAGGCAGCCGGATTGGTGTCTGTCCTTTCCCTTCTCATTTGCTCACACATCAGGAATGAGATTGGGTAAAAGCCCAGGGAGGGATTAAAACTGACCTTTTCAAATCAATAAAGGGGTGCAAGGTGAGAACTGTAGTAAGGGTGTAAAACTCTGTGAAATTGCAGGTCTAGCTAAAAATAATAGTAATGATAATTATCAGTCACTGTCCCCTGTTGTTTGCTTGATAATAATCAGCCACAGTTTCCCTGTTTGCTTCTCTATTAAAAAAAAAAAAAAAAATAGAAGCCAGCATAATAGTCACTAAAATCACAGGCTGAAATTCCAGTACATTTAACAAGAATATAATTCCCTCAATACTGGAAAGGAATACTGGGTTTTAATTTCTTTTCTTTTCTTTTTTTTTCATTGTTCAGGATTCATTGAGGGTACAAAGAGTTAGGTTACACTGATTGTATTTGTTAGATAAAGTCCTTATAATTATGTCCTGCCCCCAAAAGGGTGTGCCATACACCGTGACCCCACCCATCCTCTACCCTCTTCCCCTCTAGTCACTTGCTCTTTCCCCTGACCTCCCCCCTTCATCATCACTCCCCGTCCCCGTATTAGCTTATCTGCTGCCTTCATATTTGAATTGAGTACATTGGATTCTTACTTCTCCATTCTTTTTTTTTTTTTTTTTTGCAGTTTTTGGCCGAGGCTGGGTTTGAACCCATCACCTCGGGCATATGGGGCCCGCACCCTACTCCTTTGAGCCACAGGCGCCACCCTACTTCTCCATTCTTGTGATGCATTACTAAAAAATCTCCATGCAGCTTAATACAAAAGATGTAAAGTCTTTATATCTTTTAATGGCTGAATAGTATTCCATGGCATACATATACCACAGCTTGTTAATCCATTCCTGGGTTCGTGGGCATTTAGGCTGTTTCCACATTTTGGCGATTGTAAGTTGAGCTGCAGTAAACAGACTAGTGCAAATGTCCTTAAGATAAAAGGATTTTTTTCTTCTGGGTAGATGCCTAGTAATGGGATTGCAGGATCAAATGAGAGGTCTAATTTGAGTTCTTTGAGGATTCTCCATATTTCCTTTCAAAAAGGTCGTATTAGTTTGCAGTCCCACCAGCAGTATAAAAGTGTTCCCTTCTCTCCACATCCACGTCCGCATCTGCAGTTTTGAGACTTTGTAATGTGGGATATTCTCACTGGGGTTAGGTGATATCTCAGGGTACTTTTTATTTGAATTTCTCTGATGATTAGGGACAGTGAGCATTTTTTCATATGTTTCTTAGCCATTCGTCATTCTTTTTTTTTTTTTTGTAGAGACAGAGTCTCACTCTATCGCCATTGGTAGAGTGCCATGGCGTCACACAGCTTACAGCAACCTCCAGCTCCTGGGCTTAGGCAATTTTCTTGTCTCAGCCTCCCAAGTAGCTGGTACTACAGGCATCTGTCACAATGCCCAGCTATTTTTTTTTGTTGCAGTTTGGCCAGGGCCAGGTTCGAACCCGCCACCCTTGGTATATGGGGCTGGTGCTCTACCACTGAGCCACAGGCGCTGCCCTCATCTGTCTTCCTCAGAGAAGGTTCTATGCATCTCTCTTCCCAGTGATATATGGTATTGTTGGATCTTTTTTTGTTGATTAATTTCTCTATGGATTGTAGTTATCAAGCTTTTGTCCAATTGATAATATGCAAATATCTTTTCCCATTCTGAAGGTTTGTTTGTTTGCTTTGGTTGTTGTTTCCTTAGCTATATGGAAGCTTTCAGTTTAATTAAGTCCCATTTGTTTATTTTTGTCCTTGTTGTAGTTGCCATAGAAGTCTTCTTCATAAAACTTTCCCTAGGCCGATATCTTCGAGTTTTTTCACCACACTTTCTTCGAGGAATTTTATTGTTTCATGCCTTAGGTTTAAATCTTTTATCCATCTTGAATCAATTTTTGTAAGTGGTGAGAGGTGTAGGTCCAGTTTCAGTCTTTTACATGTGGTTATCCAATTCTCCCAGCACCATTTATTGAATAGGAATTCTTTCCCCCAGTGTATATTCTTATTTGGTATATTGAAGATCAGATGGCTATAAGATGTTAGTTTCATCTCATGGTTTTCTGTTTGGTTCCAGATGTCAGTGTCTCTGTTTTTGTGCCAATACCACACTGTTTTGATCACTGTGGCCTTGTAGTATAGCAGAACGTCTGGTAGAATGATACCCCTGACATTGTTTTTGTTACAAAGAATTCCCTTGGCTATATGGGGTTTCTTCTGGTTCCACATAAAACAAAGAATTACTTTTTATAATTCTTGAAGGTATGATGGTATTTTAATGGGGATTACATTGAATCTGTAGATTGCTTTGGGAAATGTAGACATTTTCCTAGTGGCTCTGCCTCTGTAGGTCAGTTGGTGCTTACTCCTGGCTGCTTGCAGAATTTTTTTCTTTCATCTTGACTTTGGACAGGTTCATTACAATGTGTCTGGGAGAGGCTCTGTTTGAGTTGAGAAGATGTAGCATTCAATATCTATCTCAAAGGAGCGTGTCAGGGTCTTTAGTAAAACTTGGGAAGTTTTCATTTATGGTAGTCTCCAGCAGGGCTTCCATTTCTTTGGGACAGTCTTCTTCCCCTCAGGATTCCCTATTTCCGTATGTTTGAAAGCTTCATGGAGTCTCGTAGTTCTCTAAGTGCCTGTTCTTTCTCTCCCTTCTTTTCTGCCTCTTTGACTACCTGGATTAACTTGAAAACTTTATCCTCTGTGTCTGAGGTTCTTTCTTCTCCATAGGTTTAACCTATTTTTGATACTTTTTACTTCATCTTTAAACTCCCTGATTGTCTCCTTCATTTCCTTAAGCTCTACAGTATTCTTTCTATATTCTATGATCTCTTGTCTGACTTTTGGTTCTGTCTTTCCATTTTCTTGTCCATTCCTTTTATTGTCTTTATTATCCATGTTTTAAACTCACTTTCTCTCAGGTCCATTAATTCTTTATAGGTGGAGTCTTCTGCAGTAACTACCTCATGGTCCCTTGGGCGAATTGCTCTGTTTTTGGTTTTCATTTTCCCTGAATTTTTCTGTTGGTTACTCTTCATGTGTTCTTTCTTTTTGTTCACCTCCTTGTATTCCTTTTTCCTTCTCACTACCTCCTTTGTTTCAAATATAAGTTCTTCCTGTTGATGACAGCATATTGGAATATGTTGCCTGGATAACAGGTGGCGCTGTGGGTTTTTTAGGGAGACAGCCCAGCCAGCAACCTCTGTGGTCCTTATTCTCACCTTAGTTGCCTTTGGTGATTGGTGATTGTTTCCTCAGCATTCAGACCCTGCTGTGTTGGGATCTTAAAGCTCACAAGAATCGTTCAGGGGCATGTCTCACAGTGCCCCCTGACTCCCCTTCTCTTGGGATTTGGAAGTCCCTCAGCCTGTCCCAAGAGTGGAGTTCTGGTCCTGGCTGGTGGAATTAAGATAGCTGTGCTTTAGGCCCCTTCTAAGACCTTCTCACAACCTTCCCACAATGGCAGCCCCCTGGCTGCTGAGACCTTCTCAGTATGGCTGACTAACTAGCCACCAAACATATGGCAAATCCACTCCAACCACCATTCAAATCTGGTTGCTGTATACTGTTTTAGTCCGCCCACTCTTTCAAGCTTTCCACTCAATTGCAGCTTCTCCCAGCTACTGAAAACTCCGGAAAGGCTTCCTCCCATGTTGGACCTCTAGGGTTGGGGGGCAGTCAGTTACAGCCAGTCAGAATCACTTGTGTAATTCATCAGATTTCCGTAGCTGTATCAAGTTCACTACCTCCTTGCTGTGCTCCCAGAGCTATGACACTGGGTAATGTCCTTGCACCAGGTAATGCTGGATTCTCTCTTCACCTAGTCATTCTAGGAGAGCTCAGCTGAATGATCCTTCTGGTCCGTCATCTTGATCCCTCCCAATTTCTTGCCATCTGAGGTGGCATTGACATGTGATAATAGCATAAATAAGGATATATTTCCTTTGGCTTAAGCAGTTTTAAAATTTAGCTCTCCCTGATGAATTTTACTTTTGAGTAATTTGTATTGTGTTAAATTTGTACATAGAGTGACACTTACTGATTTCTTTGTGTCTTGTTGCAAATTTGACAAGTTTGATTGGAGTAAAATGTGACCACCTTTGTATCAATTAGGGATTGAGTTTGGTTGCTTTTAACAAAAACCCAAATAATAATACTTTAAATAAGGTAATGATTGAGTTTCTATAACTATGATTGGCTCAGCATCTTAAAGATGTCAGAGCCTATGACTCTCATAAGTCTTTTGAATTTTATTTCCTTGTGGTAACATGCTCTAGCATAGATGTCATATCTATGCCTAGGAAAGTGGGTGCAGGAAGGATGAGTACCTAAGTCAGGCATACCAAAAATTTTCCAGAAACCCTTGCTGCTTCCAACAAAATCAGTAACTTTTTCCAAGAAAGAGAGATGGGCCTTACACAAGAAGTTTCTACTACAAACTTTTGTTGATTGGTCTCAGGTTCACCTCCAGTCACTTCACACCTATTAGTCTTACCAAGTCATTTGTCATTTGAAAATACTAAATTTTCTAGGATAAGTAAGTAGTTGCTTACCTCTTAAAAAATGCTTGTCAGTACACTTTCTGAATGATAGTGTGTAATTTATGTTCATATATAACATAAAGGACAAGGAGTTGAAGAGGATAGCCAACTTTTGAGCTCCAGGCACTATGCTAGTGCTTTATATGTTTTCTTTTCTTTTCTTTCTTTCTTTCTTTTTTTTTTTTGTTTTTGAGACAGAGCCTCAAGCTGTCGCCCTGCGCAGAGTGCCATGGCATCACAGTGCACAGCAGTCTACAACTCCTGGACTTAAGCAATTCTCTCACCTCATCCTCCCAAGTAGCTGGGACTACAGGCATCTGCCACAACCCCTGGCTATTGTTCTGTTTTGTGGTTCTGCCGAGGCCGGGTTTGAACCCGCCACCTTCGGTATATGGGGCCAGCGCCCTACTTGCTGAGCCACAGGCGCGGCCCAGTTCTTTAGTTCTAAAGCAGAGGTGCTATAACTCAAATTCAGATCTGTCTGACTTCAAGTCCTCGATTTTCCATCATAAAGACTTCACTCTCTGGCTCAGCACCTGTGGCTCAACGGGCTAAGGCGCCAGCCACGTACACCTGAGCTGGTGGGTTCGAATCCAGCCCGGGCCCGCCAAACGACAATGACGGCTGCAACCAAAAAATGGCCGGACGTTGTGGCGGGCACCCGTAGTCCCAGCTACTTGGGAGGCGGAGGCAAGAGACTCGCTTGAGCCCAAGAATTGGAGGTTGCTGTGAGCTGTGATGCCACAGCACTATATCCAGGGTGACAGCTTGAGGCTCTGTCTCAAAAAAAAAAAAAAAAAGACTTCACTCTCTAGCCTCATAAAGTCTTCCATCACCTGATCATATTTAGTCTAGGTATTTTCTTCTACCATTTGTCCTTTATTTGCATCTCTGTAAACGTAGTTATTTGAAATGAAAACTCTAAGATTAATAAAACCAGAACTACATAGTTCTGTCGCTAATATACACAGTGGCGAAAGTGCTTAATCAAATGCTTGAATGATAGAAAAAATAGTTTCTAATATTTTGATTGATACCTTTTAACATTCGGATAGTCTCTGTTTACATAAAGATAAAATTAAGAATGAGAAATAGCAGGATCATATTGGCAGTGATTGTACCTTATGGAAGAATTTATTCCTAGGATGAAATAGTAATGTTACATAAACATGAAAATATTAAAGAAACACTTAAAAGATTTCAAGTTTTGTTTCCTTTAGTAATTTGAGATTGTATTTTTTTTTTTAACTAGTTACAAGACGAAACAATAATATAGTGGGGGGCCCTGTTCTTCATAATTATGAATTTCTCTAGTGGAACTCCAGGTTCTTTTCCTGGTATTAATTATAAAATTTAAATGTTGTTTCTTTCTTTTTAAACTTCATATCAGGACATGGTTATACAAGCTCTTCAGAAAACTAATAACAGAAGTATAGAAGCAGCAATTGAATTCATTAGTAAAATGAGTTATCAAGATCCTCGATGGGAACAGATGGCTACAGCAGCTGCTAGACCTATTACTGCCAGCATGAAGCCAGGTGATTAATCAAACATTTTTTTCTGGTCTCTTCTTCTATTACATAGTCTTAAAATACATGAGTATGTCAAATCTTTGATCTTTGAAATTGTTAAAATTATCCCAGTAAACGAAAGCTTCAAATTAGGATAACATTATAGTGTTATGCCAAAATGAATTTGAAGATGGCGACCTCACATTTAAAAGTTAATGGCTCGGCGCCTGTGCTTACTATTAGCTGTGATGCCACGGCACTCTACCCAGGGCGACAGCTTAAGGCTCTGTCTCAAAATAAATAAAGAAATACTCAAGAAGAAGGTTCCTGAGAAGCCAAGGAAAGGGAAGATTCAAATCATAGGATGAAGAATTGTTAGCCATCTTTATCAGCAGCAGATACTAGGTTATGCAGGGAAGATGAGGAATAGGGTTTCTTTCTTTTTCTTTTAATTAGAGACAAGGTTTCGCTCTGTAGCCCAGGATGGAGTGTAGTGATTATAGTTCCGTGCTGCCTGGAACTTCTGGACTCAGGTGATCTTCCCACTTCAGCCTCCCAGGTAATTGAGGTTATAGGTGTGAGCCACAGCACCCAGCTAAGGAGTTAATCTGTGATGTTTTCTGTTTTCACTGAAGTAGTAAATTGAATCACTTGCTAAGAGTGATGAGTGAAGAACAGGGCAGACACTTTGAGGAGACTGAGGACTGACAGTCATGGGAACCAAAGAAAGAAAGGCATTTATTGGTGGTGCTGAGGCCATTCGAGGATGCTTATCACGAATTTATAGTATATTCGATTCATCCATTACATTATCTTTTCTTGCAGGCTTGAAAAAAAAACAAAACTGGAATTACTTATGATCAGAGTTTTACTAAATAAGTGTAAGATAAGACAGATAATATTGGCTTGGCACCTATAGCTCAGTGGTTAGGGTACCAGTCACATACAATAGGGCTGGCGGGTTCAAACCCAGCCCAGGTCTGCTAAACTACAACAACTACAACAACAACAAAAAATAACCAGGTGTTGTGGTGGGCGCCTGTGGTCCCAGCTACTTGGGAGGCTGAGGCAAGAGAATCACTTAAGCCCAAGAGTTTGAGGTTGCTGTGAGCTGTGATGTTACCGCACTCTACCGAAGGTGACATAATTAGACTCTGTCTTGGAAAAAAAAAAAAAGACAGATAATATTGCTGAAAGGATAATAGGATAATTTAAATCCTTAGTCAGACCATACCCACCTCTGCCTTCATTGGCTTCTCAGTCCTTCCAAATTCCTGTCTGTAGCTTCACTACTTCTCTTTTTTTGAGACAGAGCCTCAAGCTGTCACCCTGGATAGAGTGCTGTGGCATCACAGCTCACAGCAACCTCCAGTTCCTGGGTTCAAGCGAGTCTCCTGTCCCCACCTCCCAAGTAGCTGGGACTACAGGCGCTCGCCACAACGCCCAGCCATTTTTGGTTGCAGCTGTCATTGTTGTTTGGCGGGCCCAGGCTGGATTCGAACCCACCCGCTCAGGTGTACGTGGCCAGCGCCTTAGCCCGTTGAGCCATAGGTGCCGAGCCGCTTCACTACTTCTCAGATCCCATCTACTACCACTCTTCCCTGTATTGATTGCTCTCTAGCATTACTGAGTTTCTTTTTGTTCTTGGAAAATAAGAAGCTCCCACCTCAGAAGCTTAAACCAGTCTTTTAACCTCATATGTCATCTTAGGGGAACCTTTTCTGACCACCGAATTTCATTCTCTTTTATCCTACTGTTACTCTATTCTGTCTTTTGACACCATTTATGTTTCATTCTTTTTTTTGAGACAGAGTCTCAAGCTGTCACCCTGGATAGAGTGACATGGCTCACAGCTCACAGCAACCTCCAATTCCTGGGCTCAAGCGAGTGTCCTGCCTCTGCCTCCCAAGTAGCTGGACCTATTGGCGCCCGCCACAATGCCTGGCTATTTTTTGGTTGCAGCCGTTGTTGTTTGGCAGGCCGGACTGGATTCAGCTCAGGTGTACGTGGCTGGCGCCTTAGCCACTTGAGCCACAGGCGCCGAGCCTTATGTTTCATTCTTAAAGCATTCATCACACGCTGAAGTTACTTGTTGTCTTGCTCCTCCCCCAAGAATGTAGGTTCCACGTTCAATAGTTCACCAGTATACTTGAGTTGCTTTCTATCCACTATATGCCAGATACTGAATGCTCAATAAATATGTTATGATGAATAGAAAGAAGGAGAGGAGAAAAGGAATATGAAGGGAAGAAAGATGTGGTAGAGCATGGATTTAAATTGGACAAAGTGTGTCATTGAGAAAGAGGAGGACTAAGGAGGTAGGGAATTAATCTTGGAGATCTTGATGAGGTTGAAGAACTTTTGCCCTAGGAATAAACAGAAGTATAGGAAAGGGAGTTGTGTCTGAGAGTTTAAGCCTTAATGATTCTGAAAGAAGAGCAGAGATGGGTGATATCAACATTTCAAATATGATCCTCAAAGTGATATTTGAGGAAGCAGAGAAGTCAAGAATCTAAGAGCTGAGGGCAGTGGATGGTTCATCCATGTAGATGCTGAGGTCGCGACATGATGGCAGGATTTAGACGAGATCAAATGCCAAAGTTTTGGGTGAATGAGAAAGGGCAAGTAGAACTGAGTGTGGCCTTCTAGATGGCATGAACTTCAAGGAGCTGGCTTTTTCAGATGAATAATAAGGATCTGAAAGCATAAATAATAGAACCCCATCTTTTGGCCTAGTTTATTTTTAAAGAAAACCTTAGTGAAAAGAAAATGCCAGCAGAAGAAAATCAGCTTTTAGGAGGTGACAGGAAGGCTTGGAGCAGAGGTTAGTAATACAGGAGCATTTGCTGGTTGTGTAACAGCGCTGGTCTAGAGAGAATAGTGGAAAGGTTTGGGAATTGAGAGAACATGAAGGGCTCTCAGTAAGGGACAGCACAGCAGGGATGGACTTACACTATAAAAGCTGAGTGAGTGACATGGGATGTTTAGTCTCAGCTGGTCCTCTGAAGAACATGAGACCTAGCTGGTGGCCAGAAGACTTGTCCGACATGCCCAGAATGATAATTTTCCCTGAAGTCGCACACCCAAATGCTGCCCAGAAGAAAGGGAATGTGTTAAAGTATACATTTTTAACGTTGACCACTTTTTTCTCATATTTATTATTAAATATATTTATATATTTTTGCCTAGGATGATGCTGACCTTTCAAATTTACGGGTGTTTCTTATTTTGTTTTGGTTTTAATAGTGATACATGGCTTGACGCTTGTAGCTCAAGCGACTAAGACGCTAGGCACATACACCAGAGCTAGCAGGTTTGAATCCAGCCTGGGCCTGCCAAACAACAATGACAACTACAAACTAAAAATAGCCGGGCATTGTGGTGGGCATCTGTAGTCTCAGCTGCTTGGGAGGCTGAAACAAGAGAATCACTTCAGCCTAGGAGTTTGAGGTTGCTATGAGCTGTGATGCCATGGCATTCTACCCAGGGTGACAGCTTGAGGCTCTGTCTCAAAAAAAAAAAAAATAGTGATACATGTTTTATGTATTTAGATCTCTACCTTTGTCATGCTTGGGAAGACATTCCTAAAAGGTACCCCAGTATTATTCAATGTTCACCTTTTTCTACTGATTATATGGTTTCATCTTTAATTTTGAAATCTTTAGTCCTTCATCCTAAATGTCTATCAGTAGAGGAACTGATTAAATAAATACTTCCATACAGTGACAAACCATAATAATTTTTTCTTTTCTTTTTTTTTTTTTGAGATAGAGTCTTAGTCTTTTGCCCAGGCTACACACAGCAACCTCCCACTCCTGGGTTCAAGCAGTCCTCCTACCTCAGCCTCCAGGGTTACTGGGACTACAGGTGCCCGCCACAATGGCCTGCTAATTTTTTTATTTTTAGTAGAGATAAGTCTCACTTTTGCTTAGGCTAGACTCAAACTCCTAAGCTTTAACTCCACCTCAGCCTCCCATAGTGCTAGGATTACAGGCATGAGCCATTGTGCCTGGCCATATTTTTATGATTCTTGTAAGAGAATTGAGCATTATTTAGTAGTTTCAGAATTCTAAGCTAAATTTTTCAAAAACAAAGAGATTAAAAACATGTATGTTTGGTTTTTTTTTTCTCTTTTATGACCATAGGGAGTGTGCAACAATCAGTTAACCGCAAACAAAGCTGGAAAGGTTCTAAAGAATCCTTAGTTCCTCAGAGACATGGCCCACCACTAGGAGAAAGTGTGGCCTATCATTCTGAAAGTCCCAACTCGCAGACAGACATAGGCAGACCTTTGTCTGGATCTGGTATAACGGCATTTGCTCAGCCTCATCCTAGCAACGGACAGAGAGTAAACCCACCACCACCACCTCAAGTAAGGAGTGTCACTCCTCCACCACCTCCAAGGGGCCAGACTCCCCCTCCAAGAGGCACAACCCCACCTCCCCCTTCATGGGAACCAAACTCTCAAACAAAACGCTATTCTGGGAATATGGAATATGTAATCTCTCGAATCTCTCCCGTTCCACCTGGGGCATGGCAGGAAGGCTATCCTCCACCACCTCTTAACACTTCGCCCATGAATCCTCCTAATCAGGGACAGAGAGGAATCAATTCTGTTCCTGTTGGCAGACAACCAATCATCATGCAGAGTTCTAGCAAGTTTAACTTTCCACCAGGGAGACCTGGAATTCAGAATGGTAGTGGTCAAACTGAGTTTATGATACATCAAAATGTTGTCCCTGCTGGCACTGTGAATCGGCAGCCACCCCCTCCATATCCTCTGACGCCAACTAATGGACAAAGCCCTTCTGCTCTACAAACGGGGGGATCTGCTGCTCCTTCATCATATACAAATGGAAATGTTCCTCAGTCTATGATGGTGCCAAACAGAAATAGTCATAACATGGAACTGTATAATATTAGTATACCTGGACTACCAACAAATTGGCCACAGTCATCTTCTGCTCCAGCCCAGTCATCTCCAAGCAGTGGGCATGAAATCCCTACATGGCAATCTAACATACCAGTGAGGTCAAATTCTTTTAATAACCCGTTAGGAAGTAGAACAAATCACTCTGCTAATTCTCAGCCTTCAGCTACAACTGTCACTGCAATCACACCAGCTCCTATTCAACAGCCTGTGAAAAGCATGCGTGTTTTAAAACCAGAGCTACAGACTGCATTGGCACCTACCCACCCTTCTTGGATACCACAGCCAACTCAAACTGTTCAATCCAGTCCTTTTCCTGAGGGTACCACTTCAAATATGACTGTTATACCACCTGTTGCTGAAGCTCCAAACTATCAAGGTCCACCACCACCTTATCCAAAACATCTCCTACACCAGAACCCATCTGTTGCCCCATATGAATCAGGAAATAAATCTAGCAAAGAGGATCAGCCTAGCATGGCCAAGGATGATGAGGGCGAAAAAAATTATGAAAATGTTGACAGTGGGGACAAAGAAAAGAAACAGATTACAACTTCACCTATCACTGTTAGGAAAAACAAGAAAGATGAAGAGCGAAGAGAATCCCGTATTCAAAGTTATTCTCCTCAGGCATTTAAATTCTTTATGGAGCAACACGTAGAAAATGTACTCAAATCTCATCAACAACGGCTACATCGTAAAAAGCAATTAGAGAATGAAATGATGCGGGTAAAATCTTTTAAAATGTCCATTCTTATACTTCATCATCTGTTTGCTTTATATTTATTTTAAAGTATTGTACTCCAATATTTTTCTTCTTATAGTTAAATATATTATCCATTACAGAATTTAAAAGTGATATTTTAGTATTTCAAAATTTACTCAGAATTTCCTATAATAAAGTTCTTATCTAAATGAAGAAAAATATAATTTACAGTTATAATTTACATATACATAATCCCTTTATGTGGAAGTTGGAGAAAGGGTTGTTTTCTGAGTTTTACACATTATCGTACCACATTTTAGGATAATCTAGGAATATCTGAGTCCTATCTCTTGATATGCTTATGAAACATTTCTTTTTACTTATAAGTTTTTGAATTTATAGGTTCATTTATCACATAAGTCTTGTTAGAAAATGTCAGAGGAGTTCTCCCTTCAGTTATTTCCCCTTTCTAATTTCATTTTTATAATGTACTGGAGAAAAATGTGCTGACTAAATTATTTCAGTCACACTGTACTAAAAAGGAGATCAAAGTAAGTAAACATTCACTTTAATCTGTGTTATGATTCAACATAGATCTCTTCTCTAGATGTTATGGTAACATAATCATTATTACTTTTATCATGTACTTAGAATGCAAAGATTTGACTCCTGTTCTTACATCTGTCACACAACATGCAAGAGGCTTAAATTTATGATTAAACTTCTTTACATACTTAAAAAGCCTATCTTTTAATATGTTTTTTCCAAATAAGATGTTATGGTATTATTATTCCTGCTATAAATTGATTTTTGTTAGATGAGAAATATCATGATAATCTTTATGACTTATCCATATTTTAGTTTTTAGGATTTCTTACTAAAGTCTATCTGTATGTATTTTCTTAGTTTATTTTTCCTTTTTCCTCTTCACTTTCACTAATAGCTGATTTAAACTTTTATGGTGTTGGAAGCTTTGCTGACTTCTGTAGCCTCCATTACTGTGTAGGCAAGTAAGATTTTAAGAGAAACAGTTCTTTACTAAAGTAGCATGCCAACCTTAAAAGATTTTGCATGTAAATGTGCATTCTAACAGAGGCATGAGGTTGCTCTATTTTAATTTGTCTTACATTTCTAGAGTTAGATCTTTTCCAACTGAATTCCTTTCTGTTTCATCCCTTAGTTTATTAGCCAAAACAAAGTATTCCTCACTTCTTAATCCAGATGTTCCATATCTACTTAGAAGTTGGGGAGTTTTCTGTCTGTATTTTGGTATCTTCATAAGTCACACTATTATTTAAAATATTCTAAAATATTTTAGTCCCACCTTTACTGTAATGCCCTGAGAAACACAAAAGGAAAGAGTATTAAAGACTTTTGTGTACTGGCTCGGCGCCTGTGGCTCAACGGGCTAAGGCGCCAGCTACGTACACCTGAGCTGGCGGGTTCGAATCCAGCCCAGGCCCGTCAAACAACGACAGCTGCAACCAAAAAATGGCCGGGCGTTGCGACGGGCGCCTGTAGTCCCAGCTACTTGGGAGGCGGAGGCAAGAGACTCACTTAAGCTCAGGAATTGGAGGTTGCTGTGAGCTGTGATGCCACAGCACTCTATCCAGGGTGACAGCTTGAGCCTCTGTCTCAAAAAAAAAAAAAAAAAAA